>PVJH01004258.1:0-128263 GCA_004026705.1 Nesogale talazaci
TACCGATGACAAGTGTGAGGAGCAGAGACAAGGAATGCCTTGGTTTGGCTGCTCAACAACTAGTAAGTCCCTTGTGCTGTCAGTTGCCTTCAAGTTACTTAATGGCCAGACCATGTTCAACAAAAGCAAACATTGTCAAGCTTTTTGTCATCTTCAAAAATGGACTCATGTGAATAATGATGCTGGTGAAGAATATGGATGTACCATTGCATGCCAAATGAACAAACAAACCTATCTCAGAAGAAATGCAGTGGTCCTTCAAGAATGAATGACAAGACTTCATTTCACGTACTTTGAACATGCTATCAGCAGAGACAAGTCTCTGGAAGTGGACGTGAGGCGTAATAAAATAGAGACACGGCAAAAAGGAGGCAAAATGGCAAAATGGATGGACACAGTTGAGAAAGGGGGAAGAAGCAATAGGGAAAATTTGCTTAGTCTGTTTCAATATCTTGGGATGACTTTTCCCAGAAGCCCCTGCTACCACTGGTGGAAGACCCCTTGCTTGAGCAAGTTCCCAAGAATCTCATATACACCTGAACTCTTAAAACTGCTTGGTATGCACTGCGGAGACAAGAAATATTGTATCAGTCAAGGTAGACTTGAGAAACAAATTCATAAACATGCATATGTATATAAGGGAGAGGTTTATACACAGGGAGAATGGAACATTAGAAAGCATTCCAGTCCAGTCCAAGTCCCTAAGTCCAATATTAGCTCATATGTCTGATACCAATCCATAGATCCTCTTCAGATTCACGAAGCACATGCAATGATGCCAGGAAAATCACAGGGTAGTGGTTGCTGAGTCTTGTATATCCAGTTGTGGTAGAAGTATTTCACTGCCAACAGGGCTTTTCAAACATCTCAGCACTGGCAGGAGTCTCCATGTGGCTTTTCCAGCTTTAGAGGTCTGGTTCCATCAGGTAAGCCCATGTGACTTCTCCTCCGGGATGTCTTGCCTTGTGTCTTGTCAACTGCAATGTCCGAGATTTCCCCGATTTCTCAGGAGAAAGCCATGCCCACAAAGAGGCCTCAGTGACTATCTCCAGATAGACAGGCTAGACTCCACCCCTACACTCAAAATCTTGAAACTGACACACATACATGGCTGCCACAAATACCAAAATCAGTCATGCTGCTTAGGGAACATTCCTTCTTCCTTAGGCCTTCCTGAGCCTGCCAAAAGTACCTCTTTCTCTTGATAAGACAAAAGCCTGAATTCAGCTGATGCAGTGCCTGCAGCAGTGGGGTCAAACCTAAGAACAGTTGTAAGGACGGCGCTGGACAAGGCCAACAGGGGTTCTGCTGTACACGGAGTGGTAACGAGTCAGAAGCAACTCGACAGTACCTGAGAAGAAAGCCTTCCTCCCCATGCTGCTTGGCTTTAACCCTTTGTTGCAGCCAATGTGCAACTTGGATTCCATCCCATGTCAGGGACTGGTCGTCCAGAATCATGCTATTGTTGTGAATTGCCTATGAGTTCTAACGCCTAGGGACTCTGTGCATGCACAGTAATACCACCCCACAGGGCAAGGGTGCTCAATACGACCGCGGATACTAGTGGCTCGCAAATGCAGTATGGGTAGATCACGTGGCATTAAAAATTAGACATGAGCCTATGGTGTTAGACAGGGTTCTCTAGAGATACAAAATCAGGATATTAATACGTATATGTAGATAGAAAAATATCTAACATAAGAAATAAACAGTTAACTCATCTATAAAGCAGTACGAATAGCTCGTTGCAAGTCAGTTGCCTGAGACAGCTAATACATTGGTAGTCCTTTGAGTCTTGAGGGTCCTCGAGCAGTCCTGGTAGAGCAATTCAGACTATCTGGCCACAGGTAGCAAACAGCAAGGTAGGCCAACACTCAGCCAGATGACAGGGTCTGATAGTCCCTAGCCCAAAAGATGTATATTCCAGTGGTGTGGTGAAGCAGGACTTGAAGGAACCTCAACACACAGTGACATAGTTCACAGATTAGGTTTCCCAAGGGTAGTGTAGCTTGCAAATCAAGGCACAGGACAAGCAAGGCAGCCAGCTGGTCCAAAGATCCAAAGGCAAGGTGCACCAAGCCCTTTAAATTTCCACCCTTCAATTAGCCTCACATGTGTTCATGTGTTCATTTGTTGTGACATGTGTTGTCACAACAAACCTACTTATGTTCATTGGCCATGTTGGCACAACAAACCTACCTATCAAACCAATCATCAATTCTATCACTTACTTGATATACAGCACAGCCAATCAGAGGCAATCTTAGGTGTTAAAGGCATGCACAAACCACTGCCCTTAGTGCAGCAAAATTGACAAGGTAAGTCATATAGCTTTCAAGACTTTTCTTTGTTTGAGTCAGTTGTTACATTCTTGTGCTGTCCTTTTCGGGAGGATGCTGAGGTTGATCTACTTAAATCAAAAATTGCAACACTATTTCACCTGAACTCTTCTGGACTGGAAGATGAGAGGCTGACAGTACAAGCAGACATTCAGCTGAATCCAGAGCTCATGAACAGTTCTGGAACTTCCTCGTAACATACCCAAACATGAGAAAATGTGTTACCTCCTTGACTCCATTATTTGGCTCTCCTGATTTATGTGAATCTGCTTTTTCCCACATAAGGTCATTAGGTCCAATTACCATTCCACCATGGCTGATGGTCATTTGGAAGTATGCTTGAGGCTGGCTTTCAGCAGTTACTGTCTGGACTATGCATCCCTGGTTCATTCCATTCAGTGCAAATCATCAGAGTAAACTCAGGTAATGGCAAAATATGTACAAAGTTAATTATGTTGTTGCGCACTATGGATTCATACAGTTATGCAAGGGATATCAATATACATTGTACATGTAAAGGATTCTCAATGCATTTATGAATAAACGTAATAAATAAATGTTTTGCACTTTTGTAGCTGGTAGATAATTTTGACTGGATCCTTTCAGCATCTCCCATGCTGAAAAAGTGTGAGCAACCCTGCCATAGGGTTTTTAAAGCTCTAACCTTGGGAAGAAGAATACCAGGGCATTTTCCAGAGGATATTTTGAATTGTCAGCCTTTTTTGCCAGTAGGTCAGTTATATAGGACTCCAGGAATTAGGACAATCCTGTTGAATAACATTCCTAAAGAAGATCACTAGACCTTCATTCCAAGTATATCTCAATCTGGATGCGCTTTTGAAAAGTGTCTCCTTTGTGGGACCCTGCAGGTGCTTGGAATGCCAGTGGCCCATCCTTTCCTATCCTAGAAACCTGCAAGCTACCACCTGTCAGAAAACTGCTGGGTGGGTGGTAGAAATTCATTATTTAGAATCAGTTTTCTCTGAGTCCTACAATCCTGCTGATTCCATTGTAATCAGTCACAGGATTCCACCTGGGACAGATTAGAATGTGTGCCTACTCCCCCTGACTATAGGCATCCAAACACCTTTGGTTTCATCAATGTCACCTCTACTAATGTTTCATGATGAAAATGACTCCATAAGGTCTAGTCTACCACCTTTTCTGTGTTTCTTTCTTAAAAATTTGGTTTCTTTGCTGAGCTTTTCTCTGATCTAGTTTCACCCAATCATTAACATCTCTTTTAAGGACAACTGTCATAGTGACCTTATCAGAGTCCTGCCCTGAAGCCTGAGGAATAGGATTTTTGCTTTCAAACTTGCAGCATCTCAGACTGTAACCAATTCAGAGGTAGGCTAAGTTTCACTTCCTGTGATTTCCTCCAATCCTGGTAAGGTGATAACAAACTGCTCATAAATAAGATTTTTTTTAGCCTATTGATAAACACTCCTTTTATGTGAGTCCACCTGGCCAAGCCTCCAAGTCTGAGAATGAACCTGAGCCCTCACTGAGAATGATTAAATGATTGGAGACTCTGAATCCTGCTGTGTCTGAACTTTTCAGCTTCATCCTTTTGAGTTTTCAGGCTACATGAGTCAACAGACAACCCTTTTCTGCTTGTAAGGGACAGAAATCTAACTCAAACTGATTTAAACAAAGGAGCCTTTCTGATATTCCAACCTCATCCCTTTAAAATCTATTTTTTGGATTCTTTGTAGAATGATAGTAGTTTTGATCTGTCACATTGCACTGATATCACTACAAACCATTATTCAATGAGCTCAACATACCTGGTGGTTGAGTGTGGGACTGTGGATCATGGGCTTGATGGTTCAAATCCAGCAGTGGCTCTCAGGAGCAGCGCTGGGTAGCTCCGACAACAACTAGAAGGCAGTGATGCCCCTCCCCCCCACCACAAAAAAAAGATCAATGAGCTCAACATAATCTGTGACTTCCAGTTCCACAAAACCTTAGATGCACAGGTTTGTGTTTAGCATGGCTCATGGAAAGAAGATGGATTACCGTCACAGACATCCTGAGCAACAACTCAGCTGCACCAGCCTGGGAGGTAAATATCCGAAAGTTGTTATTGTTGCTAGGTATCATTGAGTCAGTTCAGACGAACAGCAGTCTTAAACACAACATGAAACATTCCATGGTCCCGCCCCATCCTCATAATGGTTCCCCTGCTTTTGTTGTTAGCCCATTTTTGTAGCCACTGTGTTAATCCATCTCCCTGAGAACCTTACTCTCTTTTGGTACCACTCCACTTTACAAAGCATGATGCTCATCTCCAGGAACTACAAAGTGGTCTCTCTTGACAACAGGTCCAAAGTAAATAAGATGAAGTCTTGCCATTCTTGTCTCTAAGGAGTACCCTGGCTGTACTTCCAAGACAGATGTATTTGTCCTTTCAGCAGTCCATGGTACTTTTAATATTTTCTTCAGCACTTCAGTTCAAATGTATTCATTCTTCTTCGGTTTTCTTTGTTCAATATTCAGCTTTCACATGCATATAAGGCAATTCAAAATACTCTGGCTTGTGTCAGGAAGTGTTTCATTAATTAACCTGGCAGGATAATGCCTTAAGGTCTCTCAGGGCTTAAGACCTAGATGTTAACCAACCTTATCTGTCTCTGCAGGTTTGCTTTAAACTACGTGTTCTTAAATCAATTCCAATGATGATCTCGTTTTTTTTTTTTTTTGGTGGGGGGGAGGTCAGGATATAGCTGTACTCCACTGGTTTTCAGTGGCTGATCTTCAGAAGGAGGTGCCAGACCTTTCTTCCAAAGTGCCTGTGGAAAGTGCTTGAGTTATCTATCTTTCAGTTAGCAGCAGACTGTGTCACTTTTTGCACAACTTTGTCCTCTGGTAGCCAAGTGGTTAATGCATTGGGCTGCTAACCACAAGGTCAGTGGTTTGAAAACCACCAGTCACACTATGGGTTTAGGATGAGAGTTTCTCGTTTCATAAAGATTTACAGGATTGGAATCTTACATGGGAGAGTTTTACTCTATGCTACTGGGTCACCGTGTATCAGAATCTCATACACAGTGAGTTTTTGAGTGAAGGACTACAAATTAGATTACTCACTGACATGGAGTTGGTTTTTACTTAGAGTGATTGTATGTAAACTTCTGAAACTGTACATTTCAGGGTGGCACACATAAAACCAAGTCAGCCCTATTACTATGGCGATAGGCATGGACTTACAGTGACCCTGTAAGAAAGGGTAGAACTGTGCCAGTGAGTTCCAGGACTGTGACTTTTTAAAGAAATAGAAAACCGCATCTTTCTCTAATGGAACAGCTGGTGGTTTCGAATTGCTGACCTTGCAGTTATGAGCCCAAATCACAAGAGGCTCAAAAAGCAGAGGATGAGTAACACATCTAAATTTGGGAGAACTCATAATCAAAGCCAAGGCTATTGTGAGAAATACATACACATTTAATATGTTCTCATGCTGATTCTTGGCTCTCTAAACCACATCTTAATTCCTACTTGGCTTTACTTGTATGGAAACTCAGGGGCGATCATGGCAGGTTCTATACATAGGGACCTCTAGTCTTTAAACTTTTTGTGAGTGTTACTAACCTGTAGGACCCATTCTCTGTCCTTTCTGGCTGCATGTTTGAATTTGGATAATAGCGAGTCTTCCACAGAAAGAATATTTACTCAAGATTCTGGCATAAATTGAATTCTGAATCTCTAGAGTCAAAAGCACACCTATGAAACACATCAATGAATCATCACGTGTGATCAGTATCAGAACTTCACTATTCAAAGTGTGTCCTAGGACCAGCAGTACCAACATCATTTGGGACTTCCATAGAATGAAGAATGTCAGACTCCACTTAATATTTATTGAATCATAATCTGCATTTTATTAAGATCCTAGAAGTTTCATATGCAATGAAACTATGAAAAGTGCTTTATCAGAACATGAAAAATGCCTACACAACCACAAAATCAACTCACACAGTTATCTGGATAAATTTCTAGCTTTCAATATGAGGGAAGGAAGGATATCAGGTAGAGGAAAGGGCTGTTGTAGTTAGAAGAATAGAATATGGAGTATACATTTTGAAGGGTAAGCATTTGTTTTCAGCAATAGGTTTCTGGCGTAGAACACATCAGTAGATACTAAGACATAAGATACCACATTACCAGGAGAGACCAGTATTAGCGCATAATAGCTACTATTAGTCCCATAGTAGCCCATATGTCCAATATCAGTCTATAAAGTCCTCTTCAGACTCATCAAATGCAATGACACTGGATGCAGGAAGAGCACAGACCAGTGAGTAGGTAATCGTGTGGATCCAGTGACAGTTGAAGCATCTCAGCATTGGCAAGGGTTTCCAGGCTCCTTTAGCTCCAGGGCTCTGGTCTAGTTCCATATGTCTTTGTCTACAGGAAAATCTTTTAGGGAGTGAGCACGTGTTCCCCCTCAAGGGAGCTGTTTATCTCCTTAGAGCATCCAAATGAGGTCCTCAAACTGCAACTAAAAGACTGAAGTCCACCCCTTCACTCTTGATCCTTAGATCGACAGCAGATTATGTGACCACAGGGCTCAGGCATAAGAACAATTATGAGGATGTTCTTCGAACCAGACAGTATTTTTTCTGTTCTGCATAGGTCTGCTAGTCGGTGGAACCAACTAGATGGCACCTACATGCAACAAGACTTAGGATCTTAATAGGCGGCTCATAGTCCTTGGAGACAATTATAGGACCTATGTGATTCTAGCACTAAGGTCATCAACAAATGAACCGGATTTTTTTCTGATGATAAGAATGTGCCGGGAAAGAGGAAACTATAGACACAGGATAGAGGCTTTATGTACCTCCTTCATCTGAATTCACACTAGATGGTAAGGTTCCCATGCATCCCTTCATCTCTTGCAGCAGCAGAGGAGCCTGCATCCCATAGCCCTCAAAAGCTACCAGTGCAGAATACATGACAGTGATAGCAGTTCTGGAGGAATTGCTGATTTTAGTATTTTGCATATATTGACTGACATAATCATCAGGTTAACACCACAACTGTTCTTCTTTCTCTCTTGTTCCTGTTTTTCCTTCCTTCTTCCCTTTCTTTTGATCTCTCTCTTTTCTTCTTGCTTCTAGTTCTCCTTCATTTTTGTCTTCTCTTTCCTTTCTCATTCTTTTTCCTTTCTTTCTAATATAATGAACGTCATGATTATCTCCTTTGAAGGTCTGAAAGAACTAACATACTAGGTGACTTGTCCAAGGTCAACTTGTGAGCTCAGAGATGACTTTCCAACCCTGGAGGTCTGATTCAGAATTTTGCCTTGTGAAGAATTGACAATGTTACAGAACATATAAATTTCCAGCGAGGAACTAGCTTCTGCCTGATGAAAGTCTGTCAGCATACTTTTATGTTATAAAATCAAAAATCAAACTTGATGCAGACTTATAATAACCCTATAAAACAGTATAAAACTGCCCTGGTGAGTTCCTGAGTCTATAACTGTTTATTGAAGTAGAAAAATCCTTTATTTTCTCCTTTGGAGTAGCTAGTCATTTTGAAATTCTGGTCCTGTGGATGGAAGGGCAACACACAATCACTACAACACCAGGGCTTCTCACTTATGTTATATTCATGATCATCTGGAACAATACACTACATCAGTTTTTTAGTGTCACAAAAGCTTTGAAGAATCACCATTCAGTACCTAAGCTCCTCTCATCACAACAGATATCACTGCTCAGAAGAAGTTCAAATCAGAACTGAGGACTAAAGGTAGGAAATATTGAACTCATTTTTAACTAATGAAATATATATGTATATACACACATATATGTTTTTACACATGTTTATACATATATACATGCATATAAATTGTAAATATATAGCTGTATATCTAAATAACTTTAAAGCACTTAGTGGTGAAGATCAGGGTACCGCCTTAGGTTTATGTGTCAGGCAAACCTACATCTACATTATGTATTGCATCGGGCAAATGATCAATGAATTATACTCAAAAATAAACTGAAAAATACTCACATGGACTCATAATCAACATCTTGAGGAATAAAAAGAGGATTGAAGTTATCAAAGATTTGATTTTTCTTGGATCCACAATCAATGTCCTTAGACGCAGTGTATGTCTTATGTCTGTGTATGTTTTAATGCTCCCAATTTTATCTGTTGGGTCCTCATATCCATTGCAATGGTTATACAGAATCATAGACTAACTTCACGATTAAGGGGTTTATGAAGGAAGTTAACAAATTATTATGCCAGTGAAAAATCCTTGGGATAGTTGTGTATCATAACATGTTACAGAGTTCTTCCAGATCTTCTAATCCATTTAGGGAACTTCCAGAAGTAGAGGTTTAGAAGAGGATATGAGACAAAGGATATCATTGCTGATGTTAGATGGATCTGGGCTGAAAGATGTTTACTTGCATTTCAGGGACTATACAAGAGCAATGTATGGATCATAATAAATGGTGAATAACCTTGAGGAGAATAGGAATTCCAGAACATTTAATTGTGCTCATGAGATAATTGTACTAGTGGCAATTGTGCTAACAGAACAAGGGAGTGCAACATGGTTTGAAATCAGGAAAGCTGTATGCTAAGGTTGTATCCTCTTACCATATATGTTCAATCTATATACTGAACAAATCATTAGCAAAACTTGATTTGTATTAAGAAGTGTATATGCAAAGAAGAGTGTGGCATCAGTATGGGAGGAAGACTTATCAACCACCTGCCACATGCAGGCAACACTACCTGGCTTGCTGAAAGTGAGGGGAACTGAACTTGCTTACAAATATCGAGGATTGTAGCCTTCCATATGGACTACAACTGAGTGTAAAGAAGGTCAAAATTCTCCCAGCTGGAACAATAGATAACATCATGGAGAGGAGGTTGACATTGTCAAGGATTAGCTCTTGCTTGGATCCACAATCAATACTCATGGAAGTAGCAGTCAAGAGACATACTGCATTAGGTCAATCTGCTGCACAGGCCTCTTTAGGGTATTGAAGAGCAAAGATGTTACTATGAGGACTAAAGCGTACCTGATCCTAGCCACGGTATTCTATGTTGCATAATGTGCATGTGAAAACTGGACATTGAATATGGAAGACCATAGAAGAATTGATGCATTTTAATTGTGGTCCTGGAAAAGAACATTGAAAGTACCATGGACTGTTAAAAGGACCAACCTATCTGTTTTGGACAAAGTACTGCTGTCTTGGAAAAAAGTCCTGGGATGAGGGGTCCTTACAGACAAGGATGGCAAGATTTGGCCTTACATACTTTGGACATGTTATCAGGAGAGACCAGCTGTTTTTGGTAAAATAGAAGGTCAACCAAGAAGAGGAAAGCCTTCAACTTGAAGGATTGAAATAGAGAAAGTTCACAGAGAATGGGTCAGGACCTTGCAGTGTTTCATTCATTCTGTCATACCAAGTGTTGCTATGGGTTGAACTAGACTCAATGGTAGTTCACATAAAAACAATAAGTGCTCAAAGGGGTGTGCCACCCCTTTGGAAGCCTCAGTCCAAAGACGTTCAGCTCTAGTTCTGGATGGCTGCCAAACCCAACTCCCTGAATAAGTGCCTAGATGCACCTCAATTCAGTAAGCCTCAACCAGAGAACACTTAACTCTAAGTCCATGGATCAGCAAATCCAACTTCCTAAATTCGGTACCCAGGGGCATGCCACTCCACAAGTCAGCCTCTCACACCAAAGCAGTCAGCTTCACTTTCTTCATGGACTGGGAGACTCATCATTCTTTTTCATAATCTGGCTCCTGGTTATGCTCCTTTGAAGTTATAGATATTATCTATATCCAGGAGCTTCACGGTGCAAGTATCACGGTCCAGAGGACTCAATTAACTCCTTTCTCTTGCTGCTAATGAATGAGGTCCCTCTTCTGGCTTTCTGAGGGATCATTTTATATATAATAGGAAGAAATTGCAGACAATCCTTCTCACAATTACTCACAGGTGAATACCTGTGAATCAGCATCTTCTCCCACCTGTTTAGCAGACTTAAGCAGGAAAAGGTCATTTGGTGGGACTTAGAGACATTGGCTAGAGAAGCCTCATTATATAATTCACAGCCCCTGCACAAGCCATCTACACTACGTATTGCATCGGGCAAACCAGCTATGAGACATTTACAGTATTATAAGCAAAGATTTCACTTTGAGGATTAAGGTGTACCAAGCACAAACCCTGCTATTTTAAATGACCTTATATGCATGTGAAGTATGGAAAGTGAATAAGAAAAAAACCAAAGCAGAATCAATGCACTTGAGTTATAGTCTTGGTATCATGGGCTGCCTGAAAGAGGAACAAATTCTGTCTTGAAAAAATGATAGCTGGAACACTCCATAAAAGCAAAGCTGAGGAGATTTCATCTCGCACATATTTTGACACATTATCAAGTGGGACTAGTCCCTAGCGAAGTATATTATTTTCTGGCAAAGTAGGTAGGTTTCATCAAGTTGGTTCCAACAGATAGCAACTTTATGCACAACTGAATTAAACACTGCCTGGTCCTGCATTACCCTCATAATCATTCCTCTCTTGAGCCCATTGTTGTAGTCACTGTGTCAGTTCATCTCATTGGGTAACTTCAACTCTTTCACGGTCCCTCTACCTTCCCACACATAATGTTCTTCTCCAGCGAATGATCTTTCCAGACATGTCCAAAGACTAAATGACAAAGTCTTGTCATCTTTGCCTCTAAAGAGCACTCTGGCTGTACTTTTTCTAAGACAGATAGGTTTATCCTTTTAGCAGTCCATGGTGTTTTCAATATTGTTCTTCAGCACTGCAATTTAAATTCAGTAAAATAGAACATCACCATATGAGGGAAGGTCTTGAGGACACAATGTTTTTTTCATTAATGGGCTGAAACCCTCGCATTGAGTGTGAATATGGTGTAAGATCATGCATTGTTTTTTTCTCTTGTGTTTAGTGTAGGCATGAATTGAAACAGACACAATAGAAGATCACAACAACAGCAATGATTTCATTTGCATAAGTATCAATATGACTTCAAGTACATAATTTAATATTCTCTTAAAATAAGCATAGGTTTCTGATTTTTAATATTCTCTGCATTTCATAGAGTTCAGTAATAATCCTGCTTTTTAAAAAACCTAGGTTTCAGAAAACATCAGTGAAAAATAATGATTATATATGTAATATATTCTCTGCTGTAGATATTTACTCTGCTGCTATAGCACTTAATATTCTTCATTCAGTGTTGTCTGGTCTTTGTTCAGGAGAGCTTTTTTGCTGTAGTTCTGGGTTCTTAATGCCCATTTTTCTGACAATGGACAAGACTACAGATATATTTGGCCTCTGGAGTTGAATGAACAATTTGGAACATTGTACCCTTGACCATACACGTTTCCCCTCTAATATCATGTGTAATGGGGAAAGACCCGCAAAGATCTTTGATGTCTCCCAGATATAATGCTTTCTACTATTGACTTTTGGTTTCAGATGTGTGTGTAAGAGGGAGAGTGAGAGTGTGAACATGAAAGATGTCACACTCCTTATTTTTTTTTTTTGTCTAATGATATTTGAAAATAAGGTCAAATAAAAAGAGAAAATCCAGATGTGGGTGTGAGCAGCAATGAATCATCTCTCCTGGGGGACTGCACTCTTTCTAGAGACTCCCCAGGTATCTCCCCAGTCACAGCTCTCATCTGCTGTTCTGTTCCTTGACTGAGCTCTGCGCAGCTCCCTGGATGGGAGTACAGTGCTGCTATTTAAAGACAAAATTCCCCACTCAACTTCAATGAAGCTTTTGTACTGCCGGTGCAACCCCGATGGGATGCACTCTGTTCCTCTTCTCTGCAGCGCTTGTTGAGGAGTGCCCAGGGCTTGTTCCTCATTCTTTTCTTATCTATCTACACAGGTGATTTCATCTGATCTATAGCTTTAAATAGCATCAATAAGCTAATGATGCTCCTATTTATATCTTCAGCTCTGACAATGCCTTTGAACTCAAGAATTCCCCCAACAGCTTACTTGACTGTTCCACTTGGATAGCTAATGTAACTTCAACTTCAACAATGCCAAAACAGAAGTCCTTTGTGCTTGCATACCCAAATCTATCTGATGTCATCTTTGCCAACAAATAGCACCACCACCATCCTCAACATGCTGACTCAAGAAAAGCACTTGGCCAGCATTCTTGATTTCATTTCTCTCTAACCTTTCTTTCAAGCCCTCACCAGTGACTCCCTTAACCACATATCCTGGATCTGTTCATTAGTGTGTCTTGTTTCTCTGAATCCACTGCCCTACCTGAGTACACTTGCCAGGTGTAATCAAATTGTTTCCAATTTCACTATGTTACCTAAAATCTGAGGTGATAAGGATATATTTAAATTATTATACACGAGAGGCTTTCAAAAGCTCACAGTTAAAAAGTCATGATCTTTTAAATGATTTTTTTCCAAGAACATTTTGATGTCTCCTTTTTTACTCCCATAAGAGCCCTGGTGGCTTACTGATATGTGTTAGGGGAAAATCTTCAAGGTCAGCAGTTCTAAACCACCGGACACTTGAATGAATGGGGAAAGACAAGGCTTCTAGTGCCACAAAGAGTTAAAAAACTCATGGGGCAATTCTAATCAGTCCCATAGGGTCACTCTATGTTGGTTTTGACTTGATGGCAGGGTGTTTGATTTGGGTCCTTTTTAAGCCCTCTTCATTGATTAAGAAGGCATAATGACACAGTGGGCTGCTAACCATAAGTCACTGCTTGAAATGTTCCATTTGCTTCCTATGGAAAGATGAGGCTATCTGATTCTGTAAATATGTCTAGCCTTGGAAACCCTTGAAATTAGTTCAGGTAAACTAGAGAAACCAATCTAGGAAGATACATGTGTATAAGGAAGAATAATTTTATATTAAAAAATATCCCAGTCCAACCCAGATCAAGTCCATACATCTGATAGTAGCCCATACGTTTGATAGCAGTCTGTAAATTCCTCTTCAGATGCACGCAACACATGCAATGACACAGAATGCAGGAAAATCACTGGCCAGCGAGTGATCTTGTGGATCCAGTGGTGATGGAAGTATGCTAGCACTGGTAGAGGTCTCCATGTGACACCTTCTGCTTCAGGACTCTGGCTCTATCAGTGTATCTCCAGGTGGCTTGTCAATAGGAATGTCTAGCAGGAAGAGTCAAGCAGAAATTGCATCTGGTTTTCAGTGGGTTAAGTAGCTCCATGATTGGCAGGCTAGAGTCCACCACTTCAAAAATTGACAGATTAGGTAACTATCACACCCTCTGAAGCAGTTCTATTCTGACATATTTTTATGGATCTGGATCTCCTCAAGTGCAAAAGTTTTTTTTTTTTTTTTTTTGGTGGGGGGAAACTCACTCCTGAACATTTTCCAATGGCTTTCCTGGGTATTCATGGTACAAACTGACTCATGTGCCCAAGATACAAATCCACTTCCATTGTGTCAATTCTGATTTATCACGACCTCATAGGATTGAGTAGATCTGCTTATAGAATTTCTAACACTATATTTCTTTACAAAGGTGGGCTGCTATATCTTTCTCCTGTGGGCTTCTGGTGGATTGGAACTTCTGACCTTTAGGTTAGAAGCCGGTGCATTTGTGTCATCAGTTTTCCATATATATATATATATATATATATATATATATATATATATATATACACCCACACACTTTGTCATATGAGAAAGGACCATTACCAGAAGGGACCAATCACTGAAGGAGGACATCTTACTTGGTAGAGGGGCAGGTAGAAAGAAAAATACCCTCAGCGAGTAGGATTGCTGGCCATCGTGGCTACAACAATGAATTCAAACATAGGCTATGTTGTGAGATATGCCAGGACAGAGGAGTGCTTCCTTCTGTTCTGCATGGATGGAGCCAACTCCAAGGCACTGAACCCCTTCAGCACATTTACCAGAACCGATCTCCTGGTCTGTATTACCTTCAAAATGCAACCAGATACCACTTGTGCAGTAGAGTCCATTCCAATTCACCATGATCCCATATGTGTCGCAGGACAATTGTACTGTATATGGTTTTTGACAGCTGCCCTTTATGAACTAAACCACACCTCATGCCTTTAAAAAAAAATCTGCCCATGCTGCCTTTGTTCCCTACACATGGCCATTTTTCCCCTTTTGCTCTCTATGCCAAGTTTCCTTCACCCACAAAGCCGTTCCTTCTTCCTAACACCCTCCTTTGGCTCTTTGCTCCTCTAGCTTCTGCCGATCCTTCAGATCCCAGGCTTCCTTGAGGACTCATGAAGAGCAGTTTATTGCCCCCACTGTTGCTTCTCTCGCGGCCTTCTTTTATAGTCTTTACAGCACTTACTGTCAGAAATGATTTTGTTTTCAAGTGGCTTTTTATTATTTATTCGCTCTCTTCCATGAGATAGCATACCACGAACCCAGGCATCTTGTTGTCTTATTAAACAGAACTTGGAACAAAGCAGATGCTCACAATACCTACATCAAGGAAGGATACATGTAGAGCTGAGCCCGGGGGTGTAGTGGTTGAGTGCGGGACTGTGGTGCACTGGCTTGGCGGTTCAAATCTAGCAGTAGCAAGGCTGGGGAGCTCCCATGACCACCAGAGGGCAGAGATGCCCCCCCAAACAAACAAACAAACAAACAAAGAATACATGCATGAATTTCCACTTAAAGCTGTCAGAAATATATTCTTATAGCTGGGACCTTTAGTACTGTGCTGAGGGTGGCTTCCCCCTTTCAACATTTTCCTGATGCCAGGACCCCTGAATGCTGCAGGCATTTGTGGGCCAGGAAATGATTTCACAGGCCTCCAGGAATTTCTGATAGAAATTTTTGTGTCTGCTTCAATAAGATAGGTAGACCGTGGAAAGCTTGTTCAGTATTGATAGGAGTACATGGTTACAAGACATAGGATATGACAGAGTATGGCAGAGCACAGTTGCAGAAGTGTGATGACAATGGGAGATCTCTTTTTTATCACTAGATGGAGGTCTTGTACATTTGAGCTGACCTTGCCTCGGCACTGAATTTATTTGTTCTAATTTTCTTGATTCAATTTTTATATCTGTGTAAGTTACATGGGTTGGCCTTTCTGGTGAAACCATTCTGCCACCGTCCTCCTGCCTGTGGATAAACAAAATGTTAAAAAAATGACTCTGTTTTTCCATGTGCTGCTATAGGATAATATTATGAGCAGATTCTTGGGGGCTTAAAAGTATTCCTACCACACTAGCCCCTACAGAATGAATAGATGGAGGAAAACTAGTGGTGGAAAGGGTGAAGTCTTCAACTGTTAATTGCAAGGCCTATAGAAGGAACCCACACACCTACCCCATGGAAGCAAAAAACAGATCAGGAGGTCAGTTCTGGGAAAAGTGTTGGAGGAGTTTGATGCCTTGAAGTTGGCTTCACTCATGCAGAACAGAAGGAAGCACTCCTCTGTCCTGGCATATCTCACAACATAGCCTATGTTTGCGTCCATTGTTGTAGCCTGTATGGCAGGCAATCCAACTCCTTGAGGGTATTTTTCTTTCTACCTGACCCTCAACCAAGTATGATGTCCTTCTTCAGTGATTGGTACCTTCTGATAATGGTCCCTCCTCATATAAAAAAGTATATGATACAAATTCTTGCCATCCCTATAAGAAAGAGGCATGTCACATATATATTTCTTTAAAAGAATTTAATTCTTCTGGACATCCATGACATATTATTTATTTTCCCCCAATATTGTAATTCAAATGTGTCAATTCATTTTCTTCCTGTCTTATTCATTGCCCAGTCTTCCTATGCATATGAGGCAACTGGCTGCATCGTGGCTTAGGTTAGACACAGCTTCATCCTCCAAGTGATATCTTTTGCTTTTAAGCATGTTAAAGAGACATATTGATTGAGGTTTCCCCAGTGGATTATGTCCTATGATTTCTTGACTGTTGCTTCCATGTATCCATATTATGGGTCTGAGTAAAATGAAATCTTAACAACTTTAATCTTTTCTACATTTGTCATGTTGCTTCATGGTGCACTTGTGAGGACTTATGTTGAGGTGTAATTCTTATTTAAAACTCTTCTTTGATTTGCATCAGTAAATGATCCCATCATCAAGGGAGGTTCCCAAAGCTCTGCCCCATCTTTTTTACTGAATTTCCCTCTACGTTGAGGAGGCAGCTCTTTCCCAGATGAATTTTGAATGCCTTTCAACCTAAGGAACTCATCTCTTAGCACTTGCTTTATCAGAAAATATTCTGCCGCTGAGCATCAGAATTTCTGTGCCTGATATTTGAGAAATTGGCTGGATTTATCTTGTTCTTAGTCTATGTTAGTCTGGAAACTCTGCTGAAACCTGTCCAATACGAGTGACTGGGGCTATTTGGAACACTCGTGACATAATTTACTGCCATAACAAGCAAGCCAGTCAAATACAAGAAGCAGACAGAAAAGTTCTATAAAGATTACGAATGACAAAATCCTATGGACTTGTTCTATATCTCATAAATGGTTCTGTGAGTATGAACAATAAGAATGACAAAGCATGTAAATCATATTTAGTCCCATAAAAGATTTATTCTCTACAAATCAATAACCCTATCTGTTATCTTACGTCTTCAATCTTCCTTCCCACCTAGTGTTTTAAAATTATTTACCAAAGAGTATATCAATGACACTATAAACAGAAGATCCTTGTGCTCCAGGAAGAGGATTGATAACATTCTGTGTCATAAAATGACAAATATGTTTCTAAGATGAACAAGAAGCAGATAGAAAACAGAAATGCAGGATTGGTTTGGGGACTCACATTTAGTCTTAGCTCCTTCTTATAAGAGCAATTCATTCTTGTGGCATGGCCCCGCTCCATACTTGTTCTCATGAAGGAAAAAATAAGTATAGGTGCTATAACAAAGTGTGGTAAAGAAATTAGATGGTGGTTGGCTACCAGAAATAATAGTGTCAAGTGTCTTACAGATTTGTTTTCAAATAAGCGGCTATCTTAGATGTCAACTAAGTACACATGGAAGAAGCACATTAACACCTGTGATCTAATTATATAATCAAATGAGAATAGTATCAGAGTTTAAATTGTGAGGTTCTGGTATGCAGAAGGCTATGGATGACAGTGGAAGCCCAAAATATATTTGCAGAACCTACACAAGGAAAAACATCTCTTTCCCTCTAACCCTAATTGAGGAATGGGAGTAATCTGGTGATCAGACAGAATATTGTAGAGCTGACCATAGTAGATTAAAATTTTAATGCTGACTAGAATGCTTAAATGTTGTCATCTGACAGTCCTTTCAATACACTTTGCAATTGATCTGGTTCTTAATATTTTCTGTTTAAAATATATATTTGGGTTTAAATCTATTGTGTTTTGTTATTGTTGGTAGCCTTCCTGACTCCACATTATGCTTTTTTCTATGTTTTCTTGTTTTTTCTGTATACTGTAGGTTTGTTGTGCCCACATGGCCAATGAAGATAGGTAGGTATCTTGTGAAAACATGGTCAAAGGACACATGTGAGTTTAATTGGAGGGCAGAGATATAAATTGCTCTGTGAGCCTCCCTTTTTCTCTCTCTTGCATCTTCAGACCAGCTGCGTGCCTTTTCTCCCCCTGTGCCTTGATTTGCAAGCTACACTATCCATGGGACACCTAATCCATGGCCTGTGTCACTGTGAGTTGAGGTTCCTTTAAGGCCTGACTTGCCAAGATATTGGAATATACAGCTCTTGAACTGGGAATGGTCAGACCCTGTCATCTAGCTGACTGTTGGTGACCTGCCTTGCTGCTTGTGGCCCAATAGCCTGAATTGTCCTACAAAGGACTACTCAGCAGTCCTCAAGACTCGAAGGACTGCCTGTGTACTAGCTGTCTCAAGCAAATGAGTTGAACCAAGCCATTTGTACTGCTTTATAGATTAGTTAACTGTTTATTTCTTATGATGGAAATCTTTCTACCTATCTATAAAATTATTAGAATCCTAGTTTTGTTTTTCTAGAGAACCCTGCCTAACACCTATATGAAACCAAGAATGGATGAATCTATTGTGACAGTAACTAGAATAAGTGTTTCTGGATGTTGGGCAGGGGAGGTGGCAGGGGGTGGGGGTAAGGGGGAACTGACATCAAGGTGTACGAGAAGGAAAAAGCTTTTGAAATGGATTGTGGTACTGACAGTACAAGACTGCTTGATACAATTGAACTATGGAGTAGCATGATGTCTGGATTAGGTCTAATAAAATGGTTTGAAAGAAAAACAAATTTGAAAAAGATTCAAGTTATAGCTATGAACGGGGTGTGGGGAAACGATACCTGGTCAGTTGCCCTCTCTCAACGCATCCTGAATTTGCTCTAGGTTTAAATATCTCTCACTTGCTCCAGGACAGAAGTTTTTTCTGGATTATTTTAATATTGTTGGTGGTCTTTACTTTCTTCCTCTTGAACTCTTTATTTTCACTTATTTCTGTTTTGTCTTTTATCATATTTGCTGTTTCCCAGTTTATGAAACACAGAAGGAGTTCATGCACAGAGATGGTAACTGATTTAATGGTCTAGATAAGAGTCGGGAGGAAGGGCTGAGCCCCGGTGGCGTTGAGGTTGTGCACGGGACTGCGGCCCACTGGGTTGGAGGTTCAAATCCAGCAGCAAGACTGGGCCTCCTACTCCCACCATCAGAGGGCAGTGATGCCTCAAAAAAAAAATAAAGAAAAAAAAGAGTCGGGAGGATGAGAGGAATTAGGGACGACATAATTTGAGTGGGAGGAGGGAGGGTGCCCTAGCACCAATTGTGATGATAGATACACAGATCTTTTAAAACTGGACTTAGCTATGGAAATTTATATGTGAATTTTAAACCAATAAAACTATTGGAAAATAGAACCCCAAACATACACCTCCAGCATATTTATGAAACATCAAATAAATGAGTTCTTATTATCCAGGCTTTATTTTGTTTACATGCAAATTAATGGCACCTGGTAAATAAACCAATGCTTATTACAGTGTTATCGTAATGCCTAGAAATCTTCTGTAAGTATGTGGTTTCCGTCCTCTTTTTTCTCCCAACTCTCTTCCTCTTCCTGTTCTTCAAATTTGCCATTAGGAAACGCACTGGGTAGATTTCATACAGAAAATGCATCAGCAATTAATTTTACACACATAGGAACTCGATTTCTAACTAATGAAATAGAAAAATAATAAAAACTCATAAATGGAGTACCTACTGTTGAGTCATTGTGGGAAAAAACCTAAGCTGACAATTGCAAGGTCAGTTCAAACCTACCAGCTTCTTCCAAAAATAAGGTGGAAGCTCTCTGCTTCTGAGACTTGCTTTCTCAAAAATCCTATTAGGGTCTCCATGAGTGGCAACTGACTTGATGGCAGTGGGTTTGGTTTTTCAGATCATCGACCTGGCACCTGCATTGTAATCTCTCATAATAACTCTGTCAGATATAAGTCACCATCACCACTTTTTAATGAGGAGAAAGATACTGAGGATCAGAGAGACTAGATGACTCATTCAAGCACACAAACTTCATGAATGGCAAAGCCAACTTTCCAAGCCAAGCTTGTCAGATGGAGATAGTGCAGTCTACTTTGTGTACTGTTTTTTGATATGTTGTGACAGATTTAATCTCAACCACTTATTCCCAAGAGATCTCTGTTCACTTAATAGGGCTTTCTTATCAGATCTGTTTCTAGCAGCAAGTAAAAGCACTACAGAAAAAGAAAGAAAGGAGAAGGAGAGAAAGCCGTGTTCTTTAACAGGGTGAACACTATTTTGGAATTGTTTGCCTAATTGTGCCTTTCGATAATCAGTGCATTTCTATGTATTTACTATATGCCAGGACTTGTATCAACATAAATAACTTCACCTCAAATCACAGGTAGGCAGCTTGGATGTGGTTTCAAAGTCAGGTCTGTTAGAACTTCTAGCTACATGGGCTAAAAATAGCAACCCCAAACCATAACCAATCCCCCTGATAATTGAGTCATTTCCCACTCGTAATGACCTTATAAGACTGAGTAGATCTGCCCCATAGGGTCGTCAAGAGTGTTAATCCAGGTAAACTAGAGAAACAAATCCACAGATATGCATATGGATATAAGGTTAAGGTTTATATACAAAAGGAATGGAACATTGAGAAACCATACCAACCCAGTCTAGTCAAAAGTCCCACGTCCGCTATTAGCCCATATGCCCAATATCAGTCTATAAAATCTCCTTCTGGTTCATGAAGTCGCAGGTCAGTGGGTGCAGAATACCGGCTCTGGCAGGGTTCTCCCCATGGCTCCTTGCTTCCAGGGTGCAGGGTTCATTAAGAGCATCCAGTGGTGGTAGAAGCAAGTCATCACTGGCAGGCATTGCCACGTGGCTTCTCCAGCTTCAGAGGTCTGATTCCATCAGGGTAGATCTGTGTGGGTTCTCCTGCTCCTCCAGCTCCTGAGGCGCTGCCATCTTGTCTTGTCCATAGTTCATTGTCTATGAGACTAATTCCCAACATCTGGGAAGATAACTTCTCATCTCCACCAGGAAAATATCAAGAGATTTCCCAGAAGTCTCAGGAGAAAGCCATGCCCACATGGAGGCCTCATTGGCTATGCAATGACTATCTCCAGATGAACAGTCTAGATTCCACCCCTACATCTCAATCATAAAATTAACATAAGCACATGACCCCCACATCAAGACAAATCATCTTAAGAAGATGGCCACTACTTATTCCACACATAGAATACCCACTGGCTTTCATTGACCAAACCTCTGCTCAGTAGCTAGGCATTTAAAACGGTGCCACTAAGGGTCCAGCATTAGTCTCACTGCATAATATAGCCCACAAACCCTATGCCAGGTATTTGATTTCTATTACATTTTAAAACATATTATTGTTATTGTTAGGTGTCATAGAATTGATTCTGAGGCATAGCAACTCTATGCACAACAGAAGGAAACACTGCATGGTCCTATACTCTACTTATAATTGTCCCTATGCCTGAGCCCACAGTGTCAGCTAGAATGTCAGTCCATCTCACTGAACGTCTTCCTCTTTTCGCTGCCTCTCCACTTTACCACCTATGATGTCTGTCTCTGGGGACTGATCTCCTGACAATAAATGCAAAGTATGTAAGAGGAAGTCTTGCCATCCTCGCTTATAAGGAGCACTCTGGATCACGCCTCTCTGAAATTGCGACAGAGTGAGAGTTACTGGAATGAGCTACATGTAGAATAGAACTAGACCATCTTTTCCAACTCTTATGTAGAGCAATACACAACGATGGAAACTGGTAAAAGTGTATCTGCAAAGAGAAAAGAGTGAAGATAGGGAAGACGGAAGAGAAGCTTGAGACCTGGATGACAAAAGAGACTTAGCCACTTGAACAGAGAGCTGAGCTAGGATTTGTGGGTCTGGATGTGGGCCTTACAGAGGGATGGGTGGAGAAAAAGCAGTCAGGGTGAACAAACTCTACTTGCAGAAACTTCTTGGGGTTTCAGAATCAAAATTATCTATACCACACAGATTAAGCAATGCAATAGAAACCACATTGCCTAGTCCAGATGGATTTGGCTCTGCTATTGAAGTGTCCTTGTTACTTTTTATGAGACTTCCCTACCTCGGTTAGTAGCTTGATTATTAAAGCACATTCATAAAAGATCTACTAACTCTCCAATGGAAACCATCGGCAGGAGTCTTTGAATATCTTGCCTCAAAATCCTTGCATTTCTTTTTCCAGGACTCATGGATGGGGTGTCCTGGTGGCTCCCTTAATCTAATCTTACTCCTACTTCTAATCAAGCCTTTGTGTCAGAAGGTAAATCAGTCTTATGCTTCTCAATACATCCTGACCTTCCAGTACCCACTTTGTAAGACATTGCAAAGTTTGGGTCATTTCTTTCTGAATTGTTCCTCCCTCATTAAGGTAAATTCCCTTCATACTTACCTTACTATCTAACCTTCAGAGTTGATGTTGTCAGTTGGATCCTGTAAGGGCTACAGTTTATGTCAAGTAGACATTCCTGAGAGTAGGAATGGAGCCACCAGGCTTATCGACAGGTTGCAGCTTGAGGACACCTCCTTGGGGGTGAGTCCTGTTGTATAAGAGACAAAGTCCCAGAGAAGAACTGACTACTCTGTTTCTTTACTTTCAGTTGTATCTGAGGTCAGTGTCCCATTTGTCTACCTGTTCTGTCTCCTACAAGTCTTAGGAGCTATCAGCAGAGTATTGACCTCAGATTCATTGGCTCAAACTGGGATTTATTTGCCTTTATGCCCACCACCCAGAGGCGCTCCTGCTTTTTTCTTGGCTTCCTTTTTATCAGCTTTCACAGCTACACATGCCAGAGAAAACTACAGATCCCCTCTGACCAACACACTTGACCTGGACTGAATTTCTCTCCTCAGTAAGCCAATTTTTAGTATAAATCCCTTCTCTATATGTATACACACATACAGGCATTACTGGCTTTTCTTCTCTAGAGAACTCAACACAGATCCCATAAAGATAGTTCATTAAAATCACAGTGCTCAAGGCAGACATTCATTGATTCCCCATAAAGCCAAATCATTGCTTGATTTAATGAAGATTTCAAAAGATTTTTTTTATTTATATATTATTTCAGGGCAATAGTATCAATAGTCTAGGGCAATAGTCTAGGTTCCTCTATACTCAATGGCTCCAGAAAGTCTAAATACTGTTTAATTTGAAAATCTGTTCTGTATGTCCTTCCTTTTGATCAGGCTCCTTGTATAGAATCTCTGATCATAATATTTAATAGTGGTAGTTGGGCACCATCTAGTTCATCTGATCTCCTGGAAAAGTACATAATTCTTCATAGAGCAGTTAACCACATGTTGCCTTGTATTTATTTTATATATTGAAGTTCTGTATTGTATTTGATTGGAGGAAATGTTTCAATCACCGATAAAAAGAGCTTAAAATTCACTATTGCCTTGAAAAGAAAGTTACTGTATCTGTTGTTCTACCTAAGTCTCATATATTTCTGTTTCACTGCCTCTGTACTTTCAGGAAGGCTCAATTCTCCCAACCTCCCCGGCCTTTTCTTTGTGTAATAGGGGTATTTAACCAGAAATCCTCTAAGGTATCTTCCATGTTTAACATTCTGTAGTTTTTAGATGTCTTCACATTGATGCCTTATGTCAAGATGACCTCTCATAGAATGGCCTTCTGTTCCTAAAACACTAATTTTCCTCTCAGCATCCAAAGGAATGCTGGGCACATACCAGGAGCTCAATAGCCAGCTGTTGGTAGATTTTACAGTTAAAACTAGATCTAATTCAATGCCTGGACATAAATTTTCTGTGTGATTCTCTTATGTGCCAAGAAGTTTTTATATCAGAAATGAAGCTGGTTCATGGAGGAGGAGGGAAGGAACGTTGATTGAATTCCTGTCTAGTGGCAGACCCAGAAGTAGAGTATTTGTAGGAGAAATAATTATTTCATATTTAAAAAATTAGAAAACAAGAGGAAAGGGAGTTTAGAGAAATTTCTCGAATGACTAGTAAATGCAAGGTAGGGCTGGAAACAAGCTCTGCTGAATTCCCATGCTGTGTTTATCAAGATAGAATAAAGCGAAAACGTGGCTCCAGTCAGTGAGCCACCACTGAGGACTCAGCAGCCTCTCCCTACAGCTCCCTGGCTTCCCGACGTTCCTTGGGCCCTGTCTGCCTTATCCAGCTGCAGCCTTCTGCAGGTCGTTTCCATCGAGGAAAAGGAATTGTATTGTGTGCTCCTTAACCAGAACCTCCACTCTTTCCACTCCTTTGATGATACCAGTCAGGGTGATGAGCTGTTGCCTGCAGAGGCAGAGGATTAGGTCCCTATAAGAATCCAACAGTGTCACGACAGGAAGACCCTGATCACTGTCCAAGGCATTGCTGATGATGACAAGAAGAAGCTGGTGATGGCGTTTAAGAAGAGATTTGCCTGCGATGGTCCTGTGATTGAGCATCCAGAATATGGAGAAGAGCTTCAGCTCCAGGGTGACCAGTGCAAGCACATAGGCCAGTTCCTTGTAGAGATTGGACTGGCTAAGGAAGACCAGCTGAAGGTTCATGGGTTAAGTGCTTGTGGGTCACAGCAGTTTAAGTGAGGATCTTCTCTCAATGAGTAGAAAAATTCCCCCTGTCCCTTGTAACAAGTGTTAGACCTCACAGCTTGTATGATGTCACCATTTGGGGTCCGCTTTTAACGTGGACAAGTGTAACTAGCGTAACTCCTTCATGCAATAAATTGAAAAGAGCCAAAAAAAAAGAAGCAAACATTTACACCATTGAGCAGATTTCAGTTCTTGGAGTCTCCAAGTGTGTAAGAGTTGAACAGTGCTCTGTGGGGTTTTTCGTGTAAGAGTGGAACTGTGCCCTGTAGGGTTGGTCGACCTCAACATAGATGGCCCAGTTTGTCTTCTGAGGTATCTCTTGATAGCTCAAACCTCCAAAAGTTGAGTTAGCAGTCAAGCTATGTTGTTCTTGTCAGGTGTCATTGGATCCCTTCTGACGTGTGGCAACCCAGCACACAACAGAACAAAATTCTGCTTCATCCCGGGCCATCCTCACAGTGATTCCTCTGCTTGAGCCCATTGTCGGAGTCACTGCAATCCTCGTGTCAATCTTGTTGAGAGCCTTTTTCTCCTTTGCTGCCCCTCTACTTTACCAAACACCATGTCCTTATCCAGGGATTAGATTTTCTTGACAAGGGACAGAGACTGAAAAATGAAGTCTCCTCATCCTGGCCTCTAAGGAGCATTCTTACTATATTTCTTCCAAGACAGCCTAGGGTATTCTTCTTCAGCCTTGTAATTCTAAGGCATTGATTTTCCTTCTTTATTCAATGCCCAACTTGTGAGGCATGACATGGTGGTCTTCAAGATCAACCAAATTTTAACATGTCTATATAAGTTCCTGTACCTCAAGGCCAGATATTAAATTATTGGAGATTACTGATTGGACCTAGGAATTTGCAATTTATGAAGAAAACACAGATGGGGATGCAATTCAGGTGCTCACTGAGAAATTTCATTAAAGATCTTGTTTCTTGCACTGCAGTTGTTCAGAAACATTCTGTGTACATTAAATAAAATAATTATTTTTATTTTATAGAAACAAAGCTGAGGTCCAAGAAAAGGAGTGTTAACCCATTACTTAGTGTCAAGCACTTAATGTCAAGTCTCATATTCTTAAATCTAAGGCCCTTTTTAATTAAAAATATTTGATTTTTTACCAATTATGCTTGCATTTTATGTAAAAGTAAAGTGGCTGTATAAGGACTTTTATGGAAAAAAAACAGCTCCCGAGAACCCCTAAGGACCTTTTATTCTCTTACACCAAACAGTCAAGTTTTATTTCATTTATTTCTATGCTTACATGGCTAAATTAAATGGTTTTATGGTTTTAGGGAGAATCAAATGCATTCCCAGTATGGAACATGAATATAGATGTTTCCTTACATCCTCATCTTTTATCTTTGCCACCAAAAAGGCATTCACTTTCTTCCTTCACTTCCTCTAAATATATTATAAATGTGTCAAGATTATTGTCTAATATGTATGTTATCATAGCATAAAAATATTGATAACTAAATCATTTAGCAAACTGATAGATTTCCTTTCATATAAAATGATTTATCTTTTATTGTTGCCATTATTGTTTTAAGTACCATATCTATGAACTTAATCCAAGGAGCCCTGTTGGCATAGTGGGTAAAGTATTGGGGTGTTGGCTGCAAGGTCAGCAGTTCAAAGCCAAAGTCATTCCAAAGGAGAAAGATGGCTGCTCCCATAAGAATTAACAGCCTCTGCACAACACATACTTCATAGGCCACATTGGTAGGACTCAATGTGGAAACCTTACTAGGTGAGCAGGGCTTTACCTCAAACTCACCTATACCTCTTGGCTAAAACTATGAAGTTTAGAGAGTTTAGAGAACTATTCTTTAGAGAAGGATCAGGTGATTAGTATCTCAAGATGATATAACTGGTAGTCTTTGTACTTTGGATTGGATCTCTTGCATTGAGGGTGTTCAAGGAATAGTAGTCTAGACTACTATTATTATTTTAATGTCTTCCTTGCTTTATTAAGACCTGTATTAATAAGGTTGGCATAGCTCTGCCCTTGTCAGTGAATGTTATTAAATCTTTTTCCCTATCACCAACCTGCATTGTTTTGTATCGATAGTCTTTAGTCCAGTGGTTCTCTGCGTTCGTAATGTTGTGACCCTTTGATAACGTTCCTTTTGTTGTGGTGACTCGCAAACATAAAATTATTGTTGTTGCTACTTCATAACACTAATTTTGCTCCTCTTATGAATCGTACTGTAAATATCTGATATGCAGGATGTATTTTCATTGTTGCACATTGAACATAATGAGAGCATAGTGATTCATCACAAAACAATATGTCATTATATATTGTGAGAGATTTATTTCTAATTACAAATCAATAAAATTTTGTCTTGAAGCATGGTGTAGCAAGGATAACAGTCTTCATACTACGGGTGCTTGAATGTGGGTGTATCTGTAAGTGGGTGGACCTGCCTGGAGACAGAGGATCAGTGTCTTGTTTCCTAAGATCATCAGAACTATGCATTTTCCAATAGTTTTAGGTCACCCTGTGAAAGGGTCATTCAACCCCTGAAGGGGTCGCAACCCATAGGTTGAGAACTGCTGCTTAAGTTACTGAAGAATGTAATCTGCAAAACTCAAAAATTCATGTATTGTAGTGTGAAGCTGGCCCACATTTGAATAATTTCTTTATCTTAATAGATTTTTAAATTCTATATTGTGTTAGTTCTATATTTGAAGAATTCTATATTTGGATAATTTATTTTTTTCTCAATAAGTGTTTAAATTCTATGTTGTGTTAGTCCAGGTAGACTACAAAAATAAATTCATAAAGGCACTCATATGTGTATAGGAAAGAGTTTTATTATATACAAGAGTAGTTGAATATTGAGACAATATTCCAGCCCTGGCAAGATCAGCTCCATAGGTCCAATATTAGATCATATGCCTTGATACCAATTTATGTAGTCCTCTTCAGTCTCATGAAATACATGCAATGATGCTGAATGTAGGAAGATCACAAGTCAATGAGTTGTAAGTCTTGCGGATCCAGTGGCATTGTAAACATCTCAGCACTGGTAAGCATCTTTATATGACTTCTGCTCCAGAGGTCTGGTTGCATCAGGGTTGGTTCATGTGACTTCTCCAGCTCCCTGAGTGTAGTGCCATGTAACTTGTCTATAGAGAGTCTCCAGGGGAATGGTGGGCGTGGGGCGGGAAGAGAGAGAGAGAGAGAGAGAGAGAGAGAGAGAGAGAGAGAGAGAGAGACGCATGCCTTCAAGGAGGAAATATAAGAGGTTGCAGAATGTTTAGGAGAAGGCCAGGCCCACACAGATGCCTCATTGACTATGACCCAATTGACAGACTAGACTCTACCCCTTCTCTCATTATTCTTTCAAGTCCCAAATTGACACCAGATTATGTAACTACCACATATATCATGACCTAAATTAATAACCTATCAATAGAATTGTCATACCCCAGGAAATGATTGGTAATGATCTCTAACATGAAGTGATAATGATGTTTCTATAGTGCACCTGAGACATGTGCAAATCACAGATAGATGAATGGGCTTGGGGCTTGCCTTCATCTAAGAACAATTGCTTCTTCTGACATAGCCAGACATGATGCTCACCTACATGATGTCATTGAAGATATGGTGCTATAGTAATGGATGACAAAGAAAATAGTGCACAAATCAGTAGGATATCATCTGGAATCTTAAATATTTTTCTTCAAACAAGCATCTATTTGAGGTGGTGGCTAATTCCACATGGAGGGATCACATCAGTCTGTGTGACCCAAAGACTATAAATAATATAATACAAACTGAAAGGAGAAATTTGCATCAGAGCTTAAATTCTGAACATCCAGTTTGCAGAAGGCTATGGATGATAGTGGAAGCTTTAAACCCATTTGTAGGTTAACTCACAGGTCAAGCCACCTTCTTTCTCCTATTTTAGTATCAACTCTTCATACCACTGAAATCTCCTCTTATACCGGACTAAACAATTTGTTTCATTGAGCACACAGAACTCACTGACAATACTCACAATTATGGGGGAATGAATGTTGTTGCTGGTGTTCAATGCCATCAAGATAGTTTCTCAACTCAACTAGGAACCCCAGAAGGAAACAATGCTCTCTCTTGGGTCATATACATAACTCTTCTTATGTGGGATTCCATTGTTGAGCCACTATGTCAATCCATCTGGCCAAGGACTCTCTGCTTTTTTCCTTTTCCCTCTACCAAGCACTATGCCTTTCATTAGGAAATGGTCTCTCTTCACAATACACCTAAAGTACATTAGAGAAAGTCTCACCATGTTTTTTTTTAAAGGAGCTGTACTGGCTGTACTTCATTCAAGACAGAGATGTGGTTTTTTTTCAAAGCCAATAATACTTTCAATATTCTTTACAAGCACCATAACTAAAATGTATTGATTTTTCTTTTGTCTGTCTCATTCACTGACAGGTTTGTGTCAGAAGTTCAGGTTAGTTTCAAAATAGAACAAGGAGTATCATTGTTGATTTCAGATGGATCTTGGCTCCAAACAAAGAACACTAGAAAGATGTTTACTTATGATTTATTAAGTGTGAAAGGCATTCAGTAGTGTGGACCCTAACAAACTATGGATAACTTTGAGAAGAATAGGAATTCCAGGTCACTTTATTGTGCTTTGCAGAACTTGTACATGAATCAAGTGTCAATTGTGCAAACAGATTAAGGGAAGACTGCATGTTTTAACATCCTGAAAGGTGTATATTTACTTATTTAATCTATTTTATTTACTTGTTTAATCTGTATTTTGAACAAATAATCAGAAAAATCTGGATTATATGAAGTCAAAATAGCATCAATATCAAAGGAAGATTTGATAATAACCTAGGAGATGCATACAACACAACCTTGTTTACCAAAAGTAAGCAAGATCTGAATCACTTGCTAATTAAGCTTAAGGATTGCAGCTTCATCATGGATTATGACTCAATGTCAAGAAAACCAAAATCCTCACAACTGGACAAAAATAGAGCATCATCACAAAGGGAGAAAAGATGCAAGTTTTTCAATGATTCTGTCTTGCTTGGATCACAGTCAACATTCATTGACTTCAAGTAGAAGTCAAACTACCATGAATTGTTGAGGGTACTGAAAAGCAATGGTGGTACTTCGAGAACTACAGTGCATCTGACCCAAGTCATGACATTTTCCATGGCATCCTATGCATATGAAAATAATTCATTGATTAAGGAAGACTGAAAGAATATAAATTCATTGGAACTACTGTGCTTGCAAAGAATATTGAAAGTACTGTGGACTTCAAAGTGAAAAAACAAGTCTGTCTTAGAAGTACAATCAGAATTCCTTAATAAGTATATTTCTAAAAGTCATCTACTTTGGACAAGTCAGGAGTGACAAGTCCCCGAAGAAGGACATCATGCTGATAAAGTAGAGAGGCAGTGAAGAAGAGCAAGATTCTCAGTAAGATGGATTGACATAGCATTTTGGAAATATGTTCTTTTGTGCCATCTATTGACTCTGTGTATTCTTGCCATCTTCTTTGAATGCTCATAAAATATTTCATTGTTGCAACTCAAGGTCTGATTTTTTTTTCTTGAACTATTTCAGTATGCTGAGTATGCTATTCCTTTTTTGCTTTCTAACTCTAGGTTTTTGCTCATTTCATTATCATATTTTACACTTTCTTCTCAAACTTTTAACAGGATAACACAATTCAGAATCAGCTGACAGTAAAGATATTGTCATTGATCCACAGAAACATCTATACTCAGCCACCAGGCAAATCTTTGCCCAGTCCCCAGCCTTTCAACCATTGGACCCTTTGCTTCTTGGTGAGTCAGAAAAGTATCCTATGTGTTACTCTGTCCTATACATCTACAGTTTGGGAGTAGGTGGAGAAGGAACCATAAAGTCAATGGCACACACCTGAATAACCATGCTGCAGTCTCTGGTGCCTCTGGTCTCAGCCCCCACTACATTACAAGGCAATAGGGTGTGCTATTGTGATGATAACTGGCTTTCTCATTGGTTGCTTCTGCTTCAAAGATCACTCATTGTTATATCCTGCACTTATTTCGCAGAAGTTAGATAAATACAATAAAAAGCATGCACATCTCCAATAAGCATGGGAAAATGTGTTCAATGTCATTTGTGATAACGGGTAGTGAGTTTAAATTTAAATAAGATACCATGAACATAAACTAAAATGACCAAAATTTTGACATAATATATGGATGTTTGTGAGGATGGTAATCCAAAACTCTCATTTGCCTTGCTATTGGAAACAGAAAATAATATACTCACCTTAAAAGACAGCCGCCAACTTTTAAAAGAAAATACATATCTATCCCATGACCCAGCAATCCCACTTGTGTGTATTTATCCCCAAAGAATGATAACATACATCTGCAAAAAATATGGAAACATTCAATGCAGGTTTATTTTTAATAGCTCAAAACTGGAAAGCAACATTAATAAAATACCCATCAGCAGCTGAATGAGTTTAAAGAAGTGTGGTGCACACTTACACTACAGTAAGGTTGATGTTTGTTGCCATTCATGCTGGCACTGTTGCACAAAAGAAAATTTCCAAAATGTGTATTTTGCGAATGTGAATACAACATTGAGTTGTATTCTATACTGAAGGCTGAAATATAGAATTCACAAGACTATAAAGACTATAAAACTTTATGGAAGCAGACAGTCTCATTTCTTCCTTTTAAAAAACATTAAATCATTTTATTGGGAGCTCATACAACTCATCACAATCCACACACAAATCCATTGTGTCAAGCACTTTTGTACATTTGTTTCCCTCATCATTTTCAAAACACTTGCTTTCTACTTGAGCCCCAGGTATCCGCTCCTCATATTACCCTTCCTCCCCTCTCTCCTCTTCCCCATGAACCCTTGATAATTTATAAATTATTATTTTGTCATATCTTACACCATCCAACCTCTCCCTATACTCACTTCTCTGTTGTCCACCCCACAGGGAGGAGGTTATAGATCCTTGCAATCTGTTCTCCCTTTCTATCCTACCTTCCCCCCCACCCTTCCATTATCGCCATTCTCACCACTGGTCCTGAGGGGTTCTTCTGCTTTAGATTCCCTGTGTTTCAAGTTTCTATACCAGTGTACATTCTATGGTCCAGCTGGATTTGTAAGGTAGAATGAGGATCATGATTGTGTGTGTGTGTGTGTGTAGAAGCATTTAAGAACTAGAGCAACATTATATGTTTCATTGTTGCTACACTGCACCCTGACTGCCTCATCTCCTTCCTGAGAGCCTTCTGTGAGAGAATGTACAGCTGACTACAGATGAGCTTTGGATCTCTACTCTGCACGACCCCTCATTTACAGTGATATGATTTCTTGTTCTTTGAAGCCTGATATCTGATCCCCTCAACACCTCTTGATGACCCAGCCTGCTGTGCTTCTTTTAAATGGGCCTTGTTGCTTCTCAGCTAGATGACCACTTGTTTCTCTTCAGACCTTTAAGACCCCTTTAAGACCCCAGACTCTATATTCCTTGATAATTAGAAACCATCAGCTTTCTTTGCCACTTTTGCTTATGTACCTGCTTTGTCTACAGCGATCATGTTGGGAAGGCGAGCATCTTAGAATGCCATATTATTAGAAAAAAAGTGTACTTGTATTGGGAGAGTACTTGAGTAGGGACCCACTGTTAATGTGTTTCCTTAATATTTACCCTATAAATATATGTACACAGATCTCTTTCCCTTTCATCATATTGTATATAGTATGTTTACATGTGCACATGCCTGTGTTTAGATCTCTGTAAATGCCCTTTGCCTCCTAGCTCTTTGCTCTATTTCTTTTAACTTTCCTCCTGTACCTCTATCATGGTCAGCTTCCATTTGGGTTTCAGGAACCCCTCTAAGCTACACTGTTCTTGATCTGTCTCTGCCAGACCTCCTACACCCTCCTTGCCATCAGTTTTCAGTCACTTGCTGTGCCCTTGCCCCTGGCTTTGCTAATTCTCACTTCCTTTCCCCTGTCTCCCCCTCTCCTGTCATCTCCTGTTCCCCTAGAACTGTCATCCCATTGTTCTCTTTTCTGGCCTGTTTATCCTGCATATTTCTTCCAGATATACATGTAGCGATAACAGTATATACCCACAGAAGACAGTAAGCTATAAAACAATAGCTATAACAACAGCAGCAACAGAAAAGCAACAATATCATCAACAAAAATCCCTACAAATAGTTCATGGTCTATTTGTTGTCCTTTACTAATGTTTTCCAGTGAAGTCTGGTGGGGCACCTTGCCCTGGCCTCACAGTATATTTTTGGTATTCCCTGGGGATTCATTGCTCTGTTCCCCTTGCTGCTCTGTTACAAATCTCCAGCATCTGCTTTTGGCATGGTGAGCTCAGGGCAGGCACAATTCCTGCCATGTGTCTCTAGTGTTGTTCTTCATGATGCTATGGTCAGTAAGGAAAGTTGTGTCTCATAGAGGGGCCAACCCTATGATCCTCTCCATGCCCTGGCTGCTCTGAGCAGAAATATTTCCCTCAGGACATGGTTGGCCAGGATGTACTTCACTATTTTTCCCTCCCTCCTCATTGACTCCATTTTGCTTTGATCAGACAAGTCCCTCTCCTTGAACTGTAGTTACAGTGCTGTCCTCTGAAGAGGACTTTTCAGGATGGGGGTGAGATTCTGTAGTTGGTAATGGGGCCAGCTCCTCAGATCTCTCTATTGGTTCCTTGCTTCATGTCAGTGTGTTGTGTTCTTTTCTTGGGGCACCGGGTTGAAGTCTAGTCCCTCTTTCTCTGTGGAGATATATACACCCTACCCTTGGGTGTATTAGTGCCCTGCTCCTGCTCCCCCATCTACCCATGTCTTTTTTCTTCTTTCCTTTCCATATATATATGTGTGTGTGTGGATATATATATATATATATATATATATATATATATATATATCCCTGAGTTTAACCTGGCCCCTGACCTATTACCTTACTTTCACCTCACCCGAGGGACATAGCTATACAGTAGCTTCTTCCCTATGCCACTTTTGGAACACTTTTGAGCTAACCTCAGTGGACTTGTCTTGTACTTGTCCTTTTGTGCTTGGCTTATTGTGATGGTGTGCTTCATGCATTCATTACTGCTTTTTAGGGATTTGTAGAACCCCATTGTATGTATGTACCACAGCTTTTTAACCCATTTATCTGTTGATGGAAATTTGGGTTGTTTTCAACTACTTGCAATTGTGAACTGCACCTCGATGAACACTGGTGCATAGATGTCTGGCCGTGGTTTGTTTCTTGTCGCTTTTGGGTATATGTCCAGTAGGGGGATTACGGGTCATATGATAGCTCATTTTCCAACTATTTTAGATATCACCAGATTGATTTCCATAATGACTATACATATCACCAGTGGAAAAGAGTTTTTAATCTCTCCACAGTCACTCCAACACTTGCTATTTTCTGATTTCTTGAATTGTATTATCTTTGAGGGGGTTAGGTTGTAGCTCATTTCTGTTTTAATTTACATTTCTCTTATGGCTAGTGTTCGGTAGATTTTTCTCATATATTTATTGGCCATTTAGATTTCTGCCCTGAGAAACTTCTGTTAAGGTCCTTTGCCCACCTCCTGAGTGGATAATTAGTTTTTTCTTGTGGTAAGTTAGCAGTGTATTGCAGATTTTTGTGATAAGACCTTTGTCTGATGTGTCATTGCTAAAGATGTTTTTCCATTCTGTGTTCTCTCTTATTATTCTCTTGGCAATTCTTTGGATGTACACACCTACTTTATCTTTAGCTTATACCACTGGACAATTTTTGCCTTCTTTGTGTTTTTGTCCATCCCTATTTCTGAATACCTATGTATTTCCTGAGTCAAAGTTCGCATATTTGTCCCACTTCCTTCATTGGGAGTCCTAATTGTTTGGGGATTTCGCTCTAGGTCTGTGATCCACCTTCAGTTTACTCTTGAGCATGGAGTAAGGTAAGGGTCTTGCTTCGTTTTCCTCCTGTCTCCTCTTTCTAAAAATCATTCAGGTTTTCTTCCTCCAAGATATGTTGGTTTGTTCTTCATGTAATCCATGTGCTTTTAATATTATTCACTAACGTGATAATTCAAATGAAACACATAAAACCTATTATATTACAATTTTAAGTTACATGCAATTGCTTCTTAGTAACAAACAGAGAGTACTTAGTAACTCACATCAAAGCATTGTTAATATTGATATCTTATTCTCATCGTATATTTTAGTGTAACTCGAAATGTTTCTTTAAGTTTTAATGTATAGAATGGTACACAATATAATAAGGCATACATTTAACTAATCTATATCGGATATAAAGCACATCTACCTCTTAAGGTGTATGTATAAATTTGATTTAATGGCAGACTTTGTATGAAACACTTCTGTAATCTGGAGTTTGTCTTTGCACACTAAGGTGTTCACATAATGTCTAAACCACATAACTCTATCCTTCACAGAACATATTGTGAATGTTGAGTGCACACGACTGTGTATGAGACCAAATTGATGACAGCAATTGAAATATCAGATAGCAACCTAAGGGGAAGTAATTTGATGTTAACTGAAGAGGAACTATTCAGGAAATGGTGATGTAAATATTTGTACAACTTGAAGAATGTAGCTTATCTTACTGATCTGTCCATACAGAGACTGTTGACCTGGTGTATGTTCTACTCTGTACTGTTACCCCCACCACCAACATAATTAAAATGCATACAAAAAGCATACCAACTTGACTGTAAGGAAAACCCATTCATCTATCATGGTACATGTGGAAAGCCCTGTCCATGTCTTCAGACCAAATGTCATCTACTGATCTTTCAATTGCTATCTTTCTTTCCTAGTACTCTGTACCGAAAATATCACAAGGGGTGGTTTCAGTCAGTGGGCATTTATTCCCTCCCAATTCAGGGAGTTGTAAATCTGAATTCAGAAATCTTGTTTTAGGACATATGACCTCAAACTTACTTGGCCTACTGCTCCCTTTTCTGTAAAAGCAAAATGTACTCAATGGCCCCTGCAAATTAAAAATTTTGCATCATGGTTCATAATGCATGATAAAATATAGACATCTGCTTTTGCAGCCCACCTGAATGACTCTAGTATCTCCAGGAAATGATACCACCTACTATGGGGAATTCTGCAAAAAGTATCACCTAAGATGGAAGGAATACACAGCGTGAATGAACTAAAATAATTATTGACACCTCACCGTTTCAGAGGGTAACATATGATCCAGGACCACTAGTACTGAAGCAGAAGGTGCACTCTTAAACCAAACTTACTGCCATGGGATCGATTCTGACTGATAGCCACCCACAGCAGAACTGCCCCAAGGCTACATAGGACATTCAACCTAAGAAAGTCTTAGTATATAGTGTACCTTTCTATGTGATAAAAGAAAAGAAAAGAAAGAAACATTTCTGGACATGCTAAAGCATCGTGAAGATAATAGTAATGCTGAGAATGCCTCTCTGCCACTTCTTGGGGGAACATCTCATTCAATTTCAATACAGCTGGGATTTTTGATACTTTTGCCATTTCCCCCCACCAATTCTTACTCCTCTATGATGAGTCTGTTATTTTCATATCTGAAAAATGAATAGGTGCTTATCTGGACTCATTAACTTTAAAGGAAAGCTCTATTCTCAAATAGGGTCGCACTCACAGGTCTAGGGGTTAGAATTTAAACAAACATTCTGAGGGTGCACCCAGCCAATCCACAAGAGGTGCACTTGCCTCCTTGGACACTTGCATTTCCTGGCTCATGACGTAAGGGACTGTCACAAGACCCAAGAGTCGTCTCTCTATTTTTGAAGTTCTACGATCTTTTCACGTCTTCCAGCAGTAAAATCTCTTCACCTTCAAATTTCCCCCAAAGTTTTATCTGAAGAGAGAAAGCAGAGAACCCTTTCAATCTGTCTCAGCCTGATGCAAAGTCCTCTCAACCTTTTCAATCTGCCTGCATTTCAAAATGCTCTGACTTCCCGAGGTTATTGAATTCAGAGGAAAACATGGCAGACTCTGAGGCAAAAATTCTATAAATATTTGAAGAATAGTTCTCTTTTCATGTCCTGCTAGACTTAAAAAAACTTTTTCATGTTCTTTCCTTCCTTCTAATTAGTTTATTTTCTATGAAGGGCTGGAAAGCAAGGTCATTCTGTTAATGTATTAAAACGACTCTCTAACTCTTGAAGAAATATTTTAAGTAATATCTGTAAGATTCTATCATTCTGGGAATATGGGGGAAATACAAATAAGAAAAAGTTAAGTAATACACCTTAGAGATGATTATTTTTATTTACTTTACAGATGTATGAATTTAGATCCAGTAAATATTTACCAAACATTTTCATTTTCAGATGCTTGCTTGCATAGTGAGTTATCCATTGAGCTGCTAACTGCAAGGTCAGGAGCTTGAAACCCCAACCCCTCAGGTGGAGAAAAATGAGGCTTTCTCTTCCCAGGACTCATGGCATGCACCAGAGTCTGTATCAGTGAGATCTGATGCAGGAAATCTATTTGGCGAACTGGACTCTACCTCAATTACACTTGTGACCTGAAGATTTAAGACTGAAAATTCATGGTGTTTGAGGAAGTATAGGACAGCTGTACCAAGTCTGCTAAACTGTTGGTAGGTGGACAAACATCAATGTCCCATATACTATATTAAGATATATATTACTCTGGAAAACCTGTGACTGAAATTGTCAGTGAATATTGCTGTAAAATTTCTTGAAAATCAACTCTTGGCTGAGTCTGGGTGGCTGAGTGTGAGATTGCTGCCCACTGGCTTGGCAGTTCAAATCCAGCAGCAGCTCTCTGGGAGCAAGGCTGGGCCTCCCACTCCCACCAAAGGGCAGTGATGCCTCAAAAAAAAACACACACAAAAAATAAACAAACAAACAAAAGAAAATCAGCTCTCATATTTGTTTAAATAACATTCCAGCAACTAAAGGAATGATTCTGTATAAATGAATCACTCAGGTAGCGCAATTTGGAATCATAGCTTATATTGGCCCAATATCCCTCTTTCAACAGGGCTTTTAAAAATTACTGCCAGGGGTAAGTATAGACAATATTAATGGAAGATCACTATGTCCTAGGAGGTGATTCATAAGATGCTCTATCATACCTTCAACAAGGAGGTTTTTAAAAGGAAAACACAGATAAATAAGAAAATAAAACAAAAACAGACAATCTTAGCTACAATATAAGAACAATTATGGTAGTTTTACATCATGGCCCTTCTCAAAACTCCCCCTCAGAAAGGGATCACAGAAGATAGCAAAGTGTGGCAAAGAAATTAGATTGTTCCCAGCTATGAGATAAAATAATATCTTGGATCTTAAAGCTTGTTTCCAAACAAGTAGCCATCTGAGTTAGATGTCAACTCAATTCATATGGAAGAAGCACATAACATCAGTCACCAAAGGATTGTAAATCATATAGCCCAAAGTCAAAAGAGGGAATAGTATCTGATCCTAAATTATCAAAATCTGGTTTCTAGAAGGCTCTGGATGACAGTGGGAGCTCGAGGTACATTTGTGGGGTCTACAGAGGCAGTGAGCCTCTGTGATTCCCCTTTATCCATAATAGAGGGTGGGAGGAAAGTGGTACCAAAAAAGAGTGTCTTTGATAAACGACTACAGAAGATCAAAAGGACTTAAGCGGTTAAAATCTTTTTCAGTTGATGTCCCTTCTGATGAAAGTTAGGCTAGATCCGATTTTCAGTATTTTTGCTTTTGTCCACATTGGGCTCTATCTTGGATGTGTTATGTCACCGGGAGTCACTTTTTAAAAAGCTTGTTAAATGTTTTTCAGTATATGAAACCAGGATTGATGAACCTATACAGTCAACAAGTAGACTAAGTATTTCGGGAGATGTGGAGGTGGTGGTGGAGTTGTAAAGGGAACTGATGTCAAAAAGTTCAAGATGGAGAGTGTTTTGACACTGATTGTGGTTGAAAGTATACAATGACCACTGATGTCATTGAACTATGAAATGATATTAGATCTGTACTGACTTCCAGTACATATTTTTAAACCTATCTAGCTTTGGGATTCTCAAGGGGCAGTTCTCCTCTATATTATAGGGTCTCGATCAGTCAGAATTGACTTCATGGCAGTGAATTTGGTTTGAGAAAGTAGATTGGACATCTTCAATACTATTGGTTCTTGATCATATGTTGCCTCCTGAAATAGGTAGATATCAATTGTTTATAGTAGATTCACCCAGTGTATTCATTTCATCTTTTTTATCCTACTTGCATTATCTTCAATATTTGGTCCATACAATATTACAATTGGAGGTTTAAAGTTTTCTAGTCTTTTAGCATATTTGAAATGTCAACCATATTCTCCCTTTTTGGTTGTTTAATTCCACATCTTTGTGAATTTCCTTGTAATATGCTATCATTTTTGGCTATCTTTTCTATTTATATCCTAGAGTAAATTTCACAGTTTCTTCTGACATATATATAATATATATATAAACTTTCCTTTTCTTTTTTATAACCTGCTGATTATGATAAAGGAACTACAATCTGCAGTATGGATTAAAATTCAACATAAATGAAACAAAATCTTCAAACCTGAATCAACAAAAATCTGTTAAATGGGAAAAATATTAAAGTTTTCAAAAATTTCATTTTACTTAGGTTTACAATGAGTATCCTTAGTAATCAAGTAATCAAATGATGTGCTTTGTTGGCAATCTGCTATGAAAAACTTAAAGTGTTAAAGGGCAAAGATATCACATTGAGGAGTAAGGTGTGCCTGACTGAAGATAGGATAGTTTCACTTGCCAGGGACATGTGAAAGCTGGGTGATGTCTATGTGCAAGGAAAAGCACAGTGATTAGATCACTAAGGGAGAACATGGAGAAACTGATGGATTTGACTTCAATATAGTGTTGGCAACCAGTGAATATCAAATGTACTAGGGACTGTCAAGAAAAAAAATAAGGCAGTTTGGGCAGATGTTTAATCAGGATGCGTATCAGAAGAGAAGAGGGTGAGCCTTTGTCTCATGCACCTTGGGCACTTCCCTGGAGAGAACAATTCATGAAAATGACATCATACTTCATTAAATAGATGATCAAGGAAAAGAGGAAGACCCTTAACAAGATGGATTGACATAGTTGCTGTAGTAATAGGCTCAAATAGAGGGATTTTAAAGTTACTATTAAATATTTTTATTGGGGCCTTTTACAGATCGTATCACAATTGATCCATTGTCTCCAGCACCTTTATACATAAGTTGCCATCATCATTTCCTTTGTACTTGAGCACTTGAGAGCAGCTCCTCACTTTTTCCCTCCCTCCCCCACTCTCCCTCTCTTGTGAATCCTTAATAATTTATAAATTATTATTTTCATCTCCTACAGCATCCTCTGTCTCCCTTCCTTTACCCACTTTTCTGTTGTTCATCTCTCTGGGAGGGGGTTATATGTTGATCCGTGTGATTAATTCTCCCTTTCTTGCCCTTTATCCTCCTGGTATCTCTATTCTCAATGTCGGTTTGAGGGGTTTCATAATGGTGTAAAACCAGTTTTTTTTTGGTTTTACATATAAGTTGCCATGAGTCAGAACTAATTTGGCACTGCCTAAAATCGCCAACAACATTATTTTATGTAAACCTTACAAATTGCCTAAAGGTAGATATTGTAATAAAAGAGTTTTAGAAATGACTCCGATTTAGAAAATTAAATTAGTGTAGTTTAACTTCATAGAGGACAAGGTAAAAGCATTGGAGAGTGTATGATATGATGAAATAACAGTAATTTATAAATTATCAAGGGCTCCTGAGGGAGGGAAACATGAGGAGTTAATACCAAGGGCTTAAGTAGAAGGAAAATGTTTCATGGATGATGATGGCAACAAATGTACAAATGTGGTTTGCATAAAATAGATGTATGTATCAATTTTGATGAGTTGTATGAGTCCCCAACCTCCAATAAAGTGATTACTAAAAAAACAGAGTTTTGAGTTAAGATTTAACTGAATCTACTTTCATTTGTTTACTTAGCACTTGAGTCTGAGAGAACCATTTGATTCCTTTTTCAATCAAGGTTACCACTTGGCTGTCTTTGTTATTTTTTTCTTCTGAAAAGGCTCTAGCTCTCTGTCTTCAGACATGTAGAGATGGGAGATTTTGTGCCTCTAGCAGTCTGAAACAGAGCACAGGTACTTCTGCAGTAACAGCCCAGGTGATTAGCCTCAGAGGTGGAGGGTTAACTCCTTTATAGGCACATATTTTACTATCCCTATAATAAAGTGGCCAGATTTTAAGCAGCACATCATTGATGGGGGGGGGGGGGAGTAGGGCAGCGGGTTCTTGATTAAAAATTTGGTCTATATGGAGCAGCAAAAATTTCCATAGTAATATATTTATTTTAGTTTTAAAATGCCATGGGGCATTGTTAAATTGTTAAAAAGTGGATGTCTGTTCACTTTACCCTATAATCACTCAGTAGCCTACCATGACATCAAACCCTTTATTGCCTGTTGTCTTCCTAAATTTCTCTTCTCTACTTCTTTCCCGTGTGTTCTGTTCTATCTATATTCTTATTGCCATAAGTGCTCCTAGATACCAAACTAATATGACTGCTTGCTGAACCTTGCAAGAAAGCCAGCTCTTATGTTTGGAAAGAATATCTTGACCCCCATTAATAGTGACTGCCTCTGAATAATGTTTTAATGAGAACCTAGTCGAGCAGGTATTTTCAGTTTTGCAAACAATACCATTAGAGGTGCATTCGCAGAAAATCCCAAGCTAGAATGAACAGAAACTAAAACTCAAGACACCAGTGAGTAGATTGAGGTAGGTAAAGTTTGGAAGAAGAGAATTAGGGATGCCTTTAATGAGAGTGGAGAGAAAAGGACTGAGTCAAAAAGGATGTTGTCAGGTGCCCTGAAGTTAGTTCTGACTCATAGCAATTCTGTGTGCAGCAGAATGAAACACCTTCTGGTCCTTCCAATTGTTCTTATGTTTGAACCCATTGTTGAAGTCACGGTGTCAATCCATCTCTTTCAGGGTCTTCCTCTTTTTCTATGCCCCTCTGCTTTACTCAAAATGATGTCTTTTTCCAGGGAATGGTCTATCCTGATAACCTGTCCAAAGTGTGCGAGGGGAATGCTTCCAAAGATATTCTTGTTATATCTTTTCCAAGACAGATTTGTTTCTTCTTGTGGCAGCACCATCCTACCTATGTCCCAAGTGCAGCCTTGAGGCCTAAAGGGCACTGATATTTTTATATAGTTTATAGAAATAGACACCTGGGAGGTTTTCAGGAGGTAGGAAATTGTTGCCTCCTCTGCATTTTTCTTTACCTGTGATTGTCTCCCACAGATTTTGTTTTCTTCTTCTGGGAGAGGAACTTAATTTGTACATCCTTGGTTGTGGAAGGGAAAATAGATACTTTCAGGGATAAAGGCTATCTTCCATAAAACCAAAAGCCCAAACCTACTGTCTTGGCTGATTCTAGTAATAATCTTGTCATTTCCCTCAATTCTCAAATGTACTTGTTATGCTTCTGTCTGTAGTCTCTATCTGTCTGTAAAGGTGCTTGGGAGAGGTTGAATTGTACCCTTTTCAACATTTGTTCTCCTAATTTGAGAAAAAAAGAGGAAAGATGTAAACCCACATACCATATGCCTAAGCATTAAAGAAATATAAAAATAAACCAGAACAAAACAAAATTCAGGTTTTAATCCTTAGTCAATTCTTGCACATCTCCAGAAGAATAAGCTATGACAAAATTTCTGAAACACTATTCTTTATTGGGCAGATACTTAATGTATTTATGCCATGTATGGAAAAGGAATAGTGAAGTAAATTAATCTGACTTTCTCTCACCCCATACATCCTATGATCAAATTTCCTCTGAACTCTGAGGAAAAATCCATTACAAACACTAACAGTTGGCAAAAACTAAGATATTTAAGATGTTGGACACCATCATCTCTCTTTCAAGGCCATGGTCACAACAGTGTGGATCAGGAGTGTGGGAATTTGCAGATGGAGGGTAGTTAGTTAGAGTCTATATACTGTAATAGTAATTTAATCATTTCACAACTGTATTTATCATGTTATGCTGTGATTAAAATCTTTAATGTTACAAAGTACCTGATATGGTCTGGTATGGGAGGAGGTCCATGGAAGTGATTAACACTATGAGTTTATCATCGTCTGGGTGACACCAACCTTAGACATGTCACCCATGGAAGACCTATCAACACACAGAGGTCAGAGTGTGCAAAGGTATGTGTGAATGTGTAAGAGAGCTTATGTACAGGTGCATATAAATGTTTGAAGAGTGAATGCTTGATGAGTGAGTCTGTGAGTGGGAGGGTGTGTGTGTATTTGTGTGTGTGAATGTGAATCTGTGTGACTGAGTATGTGTGAGTGCATGTCTATATGACTGCATTATGTAGTATGTGTGTTATAGGAATGTGTATATTTGTAGGTGAATGTGAGTCTGAGTATGTGAATGCACGGGGCAAATGAAGATGGGAGCGTGGATATATGGAGGATCATGTGTATTTGTGTATGTACTTTCAGGGACTTGCTTGGACAGAGATCCCTCCTTGGAAACATCTATCCCTCACCTACTGAATCAGCAGGAATACAGAATGGTGATGAAGCATGAAGAGAAATCCCATGTCTGAATGAATAATACAGGAAAGGATGCTAACTTCTTACACAGTGTGCTATAGCATGAGTCTGGCTTACTCAGGACAGACCAATGTTTTTATATGGAAAAACTGTGATTAAATTGGAGAAGCAGAGCATAAAAATTATGGTGCGTAAACATCCCATTAAAATATCATGCTAGGTTTTATTATTAAGTTATCATCAGGGAGTTTATTAACCTGTAGTCATGAGATTCTGTGAGGGCAAGAAGTATGTCTGAGAGCAGTGGGACATCGTGGTCTCATGTGGGTGGGACCAATACCAAGAAAGGCTGTCTGGATCTTATGGAGTGTTGGGTGGGCACTAAGAGGTTAGAGAGGAAAAAGTGAGAAGTCTTAGCATGGTGCCCAAATATCAGTATTGAGTCAGAGGAGTCATGTGTGACATTCAGACATCCTGAAATGAAGATGGAAGAATACCAAAGAAAGTAGATGCTCTCCAGGCCCTGAGAAGTGATACCATCTATGAAAGTCATTCAACGCATCCAATTCATTTGATGCAATCATTTGACTCTTATCATAAGCACAGGTTGTTTTTGGTTTGTTTGTTCATTTGTTTTAAGCACAGTTTTATGACTCTGAGTTCAAAGCAATGAAGATGGAGACAAGCAGGAGTAAAACAAATGGACACTAATTCTTTCATTTAATATTGACGAAGGAGAAGGGGAAATTATGCCATGGATCTGCATGTTGCATAGGCTACCTAACAGTGATCTTTGGAGCTAATTTAATTCATCCACCCAGCACTCCAGACCTCCATATGTAGGGCTGTGTGTGGAAGGTTTATAAGATGAGGAGATAGAGTGACTAGAACATGTAACTCTTAAAGGTCCTTCACTTCCCTGCAAAAGGAATCATGTTGTATGGTCAACTTTCCTAGGGCTGTCATAGCAAATCCTCGAAAATTCAGTGGTTTAATTCCTGGGCCTGCTGAGACAAATTGTGACCAACCGGGTAGAACTTGATCCTGTCCCACTTGTGGAGGACAATAGTTAGCCGTGCAGCTCACAGCAAAGCTCAGCCTTCTCTGAAGGTTCTAGGAAAGGATCCTTGTGTCTCTTGAAGCCTCTGGTGGCACCGTGTGTTCTTTGGCTTGAGCACCAAAACATAACAGCTTCTCATGTGTTGGGTCTTCACGTGACTTTTCTTCTCTTTCTGTCAAATCTCTCTGCGTCTTTTCCTCTTGGGAAAAAAAAATCTAGCATTAGATTTATACCCAAAGATGTCCTAGAGGACGGAGTAGACCTACTTCATAGGTTTTGTATCCTCTTGGCCGTCTGGAGCAGCTGGTGAATTCCAAACCAGGACCATCTGCTTAGCAATGGAATGCTGAGTCATCACTGTGCCTCCAGGCATTGAGATACCCTTCCTTCTATGTGAGAAAAACTCTTCTTCAGTTAATGTCAGAGTCACAGGTTCTAAAGTTTGGGATCTAGGTGTGAATTTTCTGTGTGTGTGTGTGTGTATGTGTATTGTGATTGAGGAGTCATGTCAGTTCATTTCATTACATATATCTATTTCTCTTTCAAGTTCTCCACAGAGGAAGATCTATGTACGCCTTCCTCAGGGAATCATGGCATGGGAGTGAAGAGAGACTGACTATTGAATGAAAGGAGCACTGTCCACTAGGAGCCTCAAATCAATCCTAGAGGAAAGTGTTCTTTTTCACGTCATTGGTAGATTCTGTCGAGCCAGTTGTAACCCATAACAACCCTGTGTCTTACAGAACCAAACAGTGCTGGTACTTAGTCCTGAACCTTCCTCACAATGGTTGTTATGTTAACATACATAATGTCAGCCCATGTCCTTGAGCATCTTCCTCTTTTCTGCTGGCCCTCTGCATTACCAGACATGATATGCTTCTCCACGGACAGGTCTCTCCATGTCCAAAACATGTGAGATGAAGTCTCACCATCCTTGCTTCTAAGGGGCATTCTGGATGTCCTTCTTCTAAGACAAATCTTTGTGTCCCTCCTAATGGTACTGTAAAAATAAATAACAAGAACTTGGTACACAATTTGTAAGTCTTAAGTCATCTATTCCATCCCACTACTCCATGAGCAGAGGGCTTTTCTCCATTGCTAGGTGAAGAAGCAACAGGGCAGGATAGTAACTTTCTTGCCGAAGGTCATGCACAAATAACTGATACAGATGGGATTAACACAGCAACCAGGCTGGCCTTTGTCCAGCATCATCTGGCCTCTGACCAGTCACTTTGGTGCCTGGTGTCCAAGCACAAGATTGTACTACTGACTGTCCAGATATCCTGTAATTGTTAGAGCATTAAGCTTCATGCAAGACAATAGAGATATGATTGAATAAATTATACCTTTGAACTGATAACAGCCTGCAAACAGTTTTAACAATAATGCTTTTGAAGACATTTAATGAGGGGGAAAATACCCATGAAATATTGTTATAAGAAATAGCAGCATGCATAAGTCAAAGATATTAGAATTTATATCTATAAGTAAATACATCCATAGGAAAAAAGCTGACCTAAGTATAGTAAATATTAATACTCCTTGTATGAGTTTGAAAATTCACTTATTTTGCTATTCCTTGAGGGTTTCCCACCCCTATATTTTTAAAATTCTTTACACTAAACTAATATGTTGCTTTTAGGACATGGTGCAACTAAAATCCCAATTAGTTTTAGACAGTTTTTTTAAAGGAAGAATCAGAAAAAGTAGAATTGAGAACCAGTAAATAAAAAGCAAAATTAAAATAATAAAAATGGGATCTGCAGCCCTATTATTTTGCTGGTCTTAGGTGCCATCCAGTCAGTTCTGAGCCATAGAGGCTTGATGCACAGCAGGACAAAACACTGCCTGGGCCTACGCTATGTTTCATGCCCTCTGATACTTGAGCCCATAGCTACAATCACATTGATAATCCATCTCTTTGAGGGCCTTCCTCTCTTACAGTCCCTCTGTTTCAGTGACTATGAGGTGCTTCTCTAGGGACAAGAGGAGTCTAAACAGAAGCATTAGCTGTTGAAGATACAAATATCCTGAGTGGCCCTTGGGCAGGTGTGCTTTTTGGGAATAGGAGATGGTACAGAAGAGCAATGCCACAAACACCTGTCACCTCAGTAATCTTTCAGTCCAAGGTTCAAGTGTGTTCTGGCTGAAACATGTAGCAGGTCAAAATGTTTGCTAAACATGTTGTGTCTCAACTTATTTCTACTCACATTTTCCCCTGCAACAGAAGAGAGTTCCATGTGTTTCAAAATAGGGAAAAGTATATTAAGGTTTTTAGCCTCTCACTATGTTTATTCAACTTGTCTGATAAAAGAAATAATCTCAGACTCTTTTTCCCAAAACTATTTTTTCCACTTTAAAAGGGCATTTATTGTCCAAAATATCTCCCCTTCCAATGAATTTATTGGGGGCTCTTACAGCTCTTATGACATCCAGTATATCATTTGCATCAAGCACATTTGTATACATGCTGCCATCCTCGTTTCCAAATATTTTCTATTTGAGCCCTTGGTATGAGCACCTCCTTCCCTGTCCTTTTTATAATAAATCATTTTAATGGTGACTCATACATCTCCCATCATGGTCAATACATACATCAATTGTATCCACACCACATTTCCACACGTATTGCCATCATCACCTCAAAACGTTCTCCCTTGCCTTAGGCTCCCAGTACCAGCTCCTCTTTTGTCCCCTCACCCACCCCACCCCTTCTCCATGAGTCCTCAATACCTTACAAATTGTTATTATTTTTTCATATCATACACTGTCCAATATGTTCCTTCACTCACCTTTCTGTTTCCCTTACCCCAGAGAGGAGGTTATATGTACCTTCCTGAAATTGGTTCCCCCTTTCTATTCTACCATCCCTCCACCCTCCTGGTATCACCACTCCCACCACTGATCCTGAAGGGATCCCCTAGTCTAAATCCCTCATATTTCCAACTTCAGTGTACATCCCCTGGTCTAGCTGGATTTGTCAGGTAGAATTGGGATCATGATAGGGGTTGGAAGGAAGCATTTGAGAACTAGAGGAAAGTTGCTTATCTCATTGTTATACACTATACCTGACTGATTCATCTCCTGCCTGCAACCCCTCTGTAAGGGGATGTCACTTCACCAATTGATGAAATTTTGCTCCCCAATCTGTACTCCCCCTCATTAACAATGATATCATTTTTGGTTCTTTGGTGACTGATACTGAAACCCTTCGACTCTTCATGGCCACACAGGCTGGTGTGCTTCTTCCCTGTGGGCTTTGTTGCTTCTGATTTAGATAGCTGCTTGTTTATTTACAAGTTTTTAAGACCCTAGATGCTATATCTTTTGATAGCCGGGCACCATCAGCTTTCTTCACCACTTTTGCTTATGCACACATTTGTCTTCAGTGATCATGTCAGGTAGATGAGCACCATGGAATGCCAATTTGATAGAACAAAATGTTCTTGCACATTCACCTATATACATGCCTGCATTTAGACCTCTATAAATGCCTTTTACCACCCAGTTCTTACCTCTATTTCCTTTTACTTTCCTCTTGTCCCACTATCATGCTCAGTCTCTATTGGGGTATTTTCTTTCTGTTATATTACTCTTGATCAATCCCTATTGGTCCTCTCACAACCACCTTGTCATTGATTTTGAATGTCTTGTTAGTCCCTTATCTCTGGGCTAGTCAACACTGCTGCCTTTCCCCCTCCTCCTTATCTCCCATGCCTCCACCTCACCCTAGAACCATCAGTTCTGTCATTTTGCCTCCAGAATGTTCACCCAGCCTATCTTATCTAGATAGACCTGCAGAAATAACAATATGAACCCAAAAAGGCATCCTAAAATCAAGCAATCAAAGAAAATAAAACAATGATAACAACAAAAACTTAATGTCATACATACATATATAAAAGAATAATAGCAATATACAAACCTGTAAATAGTTCAAGGTCTATTCTTTTACCTCCAGGAGTATACACTGGTTGAGTCAGATGGGATACACACCCTGGCACCAAAGTATGTACTTGGCACTCCATTGGGAACTCTATGCTCTCTTGTATACTCTTCGTGTTTTGTCATGGTGTAGTTGGGTCAGACAGAGTATAATCCTGACTCTGCTTCTACATTTTTTACCCCAAAGGGCCTTGGGTTAATAAAGGTCCCCAAACTATTTTATTAGGTGTTAGTGCACACATCAAAACCATCCCATAGTTCAAGCATATCAAGCAGTATTGTACAATCACTACCACAATCAGTTCCAGAATATTTTCTTCCTTCTTAAACTTGCTGTCAGCTTCCAGTTATGCCCCAATGTGCCCTCCCACCCCGAGTGCCACCAACCTCTCACCATATAGGGGAATCTGAGATTTTTACAAAGAATATTGCACCAGGGTTGGACCTAGACTTATTAACAGCATGTGATATGCAGTTGACATAAGCTTATTGGCTGGAAGCAAAGATTATTTTTTAATAGATCATTTTATTGGGGACTCTTACAACAATCCATATATCAATTGTATCAAGTACATTTGTACATATGTTACCATCATTTTTCTTTCTACTTGAGTCCCTGGTTTTTCGCTTCCTCTCCCACCCTGGTGACCCCTTGATAAATTATAAATTATTCCTATTTTTATATTTTACACCATCCTCTACCTCCCTTCACCCTCCTTTCTGCTGTCATTACCCCTCTGATATGTCTGGGGGTGTTATAGGATAGTAATTGTAGTCAGTTTCCCTTTTCTCTTCTTTCTCCTCTCCCCATACCTTCTCCCTATCCTCATGATATCTCTACTTTCATTATTTTACCTGAGGGTTTTCTCTGTCCTGGGTTTCATGTGTTGAACTCATGTACATGCTCTCTTACACCTGGGTTTATAAGTTAAAAGCGGGGTCATGATAGTAGGGGTTGTGGGGAGAAGCATTTAAAAAACAAGAGGTCTGTTATGTGTTTTGTTGGTGCTATACTGCAACACTGGCTGGCTTGTCCCTTCCTTGTGACTTTCTGTGAAGGGATGTCCAATTGTATTAGATCTCCTCTACAACCCCTCTCTTTCACATCGATATAATTGCTCATTTGATATATTTTGATACCTTATGCCTGATCCTGTTATACTTCATCATCACAAAGGCTGGTGTCCTTCCATGTGGGCTTGTTGCTTCCCTGCTAGATAAGCGCTTCCTTAACTTCAAGCCTGTAAGCCTCAGATGCTATATCTTCTAATATCAGGGCACCATCAACTTTCTTCACCAAATTTGTTTATATACCCATTTTTACTTCAGTGATCATGTTGGAAAGATGTGCATCACAATATGCAAGGTTATATTAGAACAGAGTGTTCTTGCATTTGAGGAGTACTTGAGTAGAGACCCAATGACCAACTGCTACATTGATACTTAACATAGAAAATACATGTACATATATCTGTATCCCTATCATTATATATTGATATATTTACACATGGTCATGCCTATATTTATGCCTTTATAAATGTTCTTTGCCTCCTCACCTATCCACAGGGTAGGTATTGTTCATGTCCCCACAAGTAAGGGAGAGAGGGACCAGGGCTCAAACTGGTCAACCAAGTCTTGAGGGTAGCATACCTGCATGGATCAGAAAACTAGCAGAGGTGTGTAAGGGTGCCCCTAATCCTAGCTATGTCAAATCCCTCCCCAACAGATTGCACTATAGAGAACAGCACTGTAGACACAGGTCAGGGAAAGTGATGGGTCTGCCCAGACAACGTGGGAGCAACATCATGACAAAAATATAATATACTGAAGTTGTCAAGGATTTCATTTTACTTGACTCCACAATCAAAAACCATATAAGTTCCTGCAGAAGGATATTATGCTTGGAAATGGAGGGTCAGTGAGAAAGTAGAGGATTCCCAAAGAGGTGGCTTGACACAATGGCTGCAAAAATTGACTCAAACATATCAATGGTTGTGAGGATGACATTGGAAAACTTTGTTCTGTAGCTCTTTATGGGTGACAATTGAGTTGATGTCACAACAGTAGTATCGATTTTCAGATGGACTAGTTTACAGGTCAATGACAATGATGAAACATGCATTATTTTGAAGGCTAGGATACTATTCAGTCCTATACATCATTGCAGATATCCAGATCTTCCTAGCTAAAATTAATTTCTCCTGCTAAGCTCAAGTTCTATCTCAGCCTGCTATTTAGAACCTGGTGCTATTTGGTAGAAACAAAAGTTTCCCTCTTTGCTCTCAATGATAAGGGATTCTTCAGTAATGTCTTCCAAAAACATAGATATGAAAGGGGATATTTCTGGACTCTTTCTTAGCAGGTGTCATAAAGTTGAATCTAAATTTTTTTTATGACTTTAAGTGCCGTAGAGCAAAGCAGTGCTTAGTTTTGCATTCTTCTCATAATGCAAATCTGTGTGGGAAGAATTAAGGCCAGAGTGCTCCTTAGAAGCGAGAATGACAAGACTTCATCTTACATGCTTTGGACATATTGTCAGGGGAGACCAATCCCTGGAGAAGAACACACTGTTTGGCAAAGTGGAGGGGCAGCATAAAAGAAGGCTCCTGATGACATGCACTGACAGAGTGGCTGCACTCATGGGCTCAGGCACAGGAACAATTGTGGGGATGGCATAGGCCATGAAGCGTTGTGTTTTGTTATGCACAGGGTTGCTACGTGTCGGAGTGGATGGCCCCTAACAACAACAGCATAAGCAACCATATGTTTATTCTTTATAATGGACATGATGTTTATTATGTCAATCCATGTCACCAAAGAGAAGTGCTTGATTGCGTAGAAGGGCAGCAAAAAAAGGGGAGGGCCTTCAACAGGATGGCGTGCCTGCAACAAAGGACTCAATTGGGAGGATGCTACCAGACCAGGTCGTGGTTTGTTCTGCTGTGCATCTTGTCAACGTGGGTTGGATCCAACTTAATGGCACTTAGCAACCACAGCAACAGCATCTATCAAGACTCTATCATACCTGTATGACTCTCATATTCACTCAACATGTTGTTTCTCCTTCTGTGTCCTCTTCTGAATCACATTGCTGGCCACTCTCTGTTTGATGTACTGTGGCATCCATTTTGAGATATCTATACAAAAAAAATCTGTGTGCAGAATTATTGATACCGTTGAATAATTTTTACACAATAGCACACAGCCTTTTTTGGGGATGGCCGTACATGTAGATCTCTGCTGGTTCATCGGTCAGGCATCTATCTTCTAAATTCCTTGACATAGAGAAGTGTATACTTCCAAGTTTGCATTTTTTGTGTTAAAACAGCTCAGCTGACTATGATCTATTGGACAGCTAATTAAAAAGCAAATATTGATCTATCTCTAGAGGAAAGAAGAGTGAAGGAAATGGGGAAAACAGTTAGAAAAACTGTCTAATAGACCATACAAACATCAGTTTCTGCAACATGGAGACACAAAGCATTTGATAGTGCCTGACAACCCTTACCAATCACTCTGAAAATAATCATATTAGAAGGTCACCTATGGAATGGAAGAAAATTATCTAATGAAGCACAAACTCACTTAAGAGATCAGTTTTACTGGTAGATTAAAAACTTGTGGAATCCTCAAGTCTATTACTCTTAGCCAACCTTCAGTTTGGAACTGAACCTCCCTTAAACGCTAATTCATTTAAGATCAAAGGGCAGCATGTATTCAAGGACAATATTCAGAGGGTATAGAAAGAAGGAGAAATAGAAACAGGAAAGGTAGGGGAAAAGTAGGGCAAAGGATGGCTCCACCAAGGGGATTGCAGTGGATGATTTGATGCAAAGCTTGTAGGAATCATTGACTGTAAAACCGATGGCCTGCTCTATAAATCTTCACTTTACCAATGCCCTCAGTGCAGCTTAGATTTATCTCTTTAATACTATCAGTTCATTTGCCATCAGACTCCACTTGTTACTTTCTGAAACAACTGAACATTGGTAACAATGTTCAGTTTTAAAAATTATTATTATCAATTGGGATTTAATACATATATCATATCATTCCATAGTCCAATCATGTCAAGAAGAATTGTGCTATTTCTTCCATAATCAGTCTCCAAACATACTTTTCTTTCCTGAATTCCTTAGCATCTTCTCTGTTTTATCTTCCCCATTCACCCTGTATTCCCTCTTTTTCCCAAACCCTTGTTCTATTTGCTGTCCCCATAGGCCGATTAATCCTGAGTTTCATATACTAAAAACCAGAAAAACAACACAACTCCAAGAGGGTGACCCCTAATGGCATTTTATCTCTGAGCTATACCCTAATATGAATGATCATAAATGAAATTAAACAGAATGTTCATCACAGGATCTCTGGAATAACATATATCTTAATACATAGGGCAGTGATATATTTGTCCACCCACCAAGAGTACACCACTCTTGGTACAGCTGTCTTCTGCTTCCTGTGACATCATGTGTTTTCTGACTTCCTGAGGTTCCAAGTGTGTCTGAGGTTGAGTTCAGTTCACTCAGTGGAGTCCCCACATGGTGTCTTACTTGTGGAGTTACTCTGTGTGTTTCTTTTATCTTTTTTTAATGTTTCATCATTCAACATTTCTCCCAGAAATTCCATGAATATTGTCATTGAGGTCTGTTCATTTGTTTGTTTTTTCTTCACTTCTCTCTGTAAGAAATGTCAAGTATGTTCTTTCTTTTGCTCATCTAACTCCAGGTAGTTTTAGATTTCATTTTGATATTTTTTCCTTTCAAGTTGTCTTTGAAGTTTTTTTCATCTTTGAAATTTTCTGTTCAGTTCTTACTTTGATTCCTCTATTTTTTTTAGATACATTACATTACAAAGCATGTTTTGGAGTATACTCTGATTTAATTTGCTATTCTATTACTTTCTCATGTTTATGTCTTTTTTTTTCTTCTTTTCATTCTTCTTACCATTAGGGAGTGCGAAACACAGTTTCCCACTATCACAAATTATGTAGCTGAGTTTCTCATTTTGGGAAATTGAAGGGGTCAGCACATCCCAAGTGTAGTGGATGAGCCTCGCCCTGGGAAAACCACCGTTGTGATCATGGCATTTCCTCTCCCAAGTAGATATGTCATTTGCTGTCTTCAATATGTGATATCACTTATGTCATCTCTCAACTGTCTTCAGTCATTAATGATCAATATGTCAATTCAAGTGGGATATATTCAAGGTCATACATTGGCTTGTTTTTTTAATTCTCCTAAGCTTTGAGTTGAACTTGAACATGAGCAATTATGATCTGTTTCATAGTAGGTGCTTGACATTTTCCTGACTGAGGATATTGATTTTCTTCATGGACCCTTTCCACAGATGCAACGTATGTGATCCCTGTTTACCCCAGCTGAAAAAGGTCCACACACACTGTCACCATTTTTATGTCATGGAAACAAAGTATTTCCAATGAGTATGTCCCAGTATTGCAAAATTCTCTCATGTCATCTATTGCATAATTTCTGTCGCCAGCATGATTTTCTCATTGATTCTTCCTTGTTTGCACCATTTGTATACCAATCACCATTAATTAGCAACACATCTTAATTGCTGGTTTGATCAATTTCAGACTACAGAAGTTAGTAAAATTTTTCACTCAATAATATGAAATACTTAAGAGTATATTTAACAAAATATATTAGAGTCCTATTATGTTAATTGAAAATATAAAACCTGAAAAAAATTCTGTTATTAATTGATGTAATATAAGGAATCCTTCATGAGACTCTGGGTTGGGCATCAGCTGTTAACTACAAAGCCAGTGGTACAAACTTGCCAGTTACCCAGGTGGAGAAAAAGAAGTTTTTTTGCTCCTCTAAAGACTTTGAGTCTTGGAAATCCAGGGTTGTTATGAATCAAGACTTATTAGATGGCAGGATGCTTAGCTTTTAGATTTGCAGAGATATATGATGTTTATGGGTCACAAAATTCAATATTATTTAAAATTCCTTATCCAAAAATTAATATATAAATTAAACTTGATACCAATCAAAATCACAGCAGGCTTTTACATTTCCTTATTAAAGTTGACAGACTCATTTTAAGTTTCATATGAAAATACAAAGGGCCTACCCTAGGCAAAATAACCTTGAGAAAGAATAAATTTTGAGGACAAATGTGCACTAACTGCTTTCAAGACTCATTATAAAGCCACAGTAAATAAGACCAATTCACATTGGCATAACAGTAGTCAAATACATCAATGAAAAAAGAATAGACAATTCATAAATAGGCCCATAAACACGTGGGGAATTAATATTTGACAAAGATGCAAAATAAATTCATTAAGGAAAGAAAAAATATTTCAAGAAGGGGAAAATACTTTGAGACATACTTCACACTTTATAATAAAATAACTCAATAACTTAGATAATAGACCTAAATACGAGTTATAAAACAACAAACCTTCTAGAATTAAATTCAGGAGAAAGTGTTTGTGACTTTGGGGTAGTTAATCATCATACATAAAATTCACATGACTACATTGAGCATCATGACAATTAAAAATATCCCTCTTTAGAAGAGGGGAATAAAAATGGGATGTTTTGTTTTTTCTTCTTCAAATCATGGATCTGATGAAGGACATGTACTCAAAATATATAAGGAATTCTCAGAACTTAGCAATAAGAGCACAAGCAACCCAATAAACATAAGTAGAAGATTTAAGTGCACATTTCACCAAAGAAGATGTAAACAAACATGTGAAATGGTGTTCAGTGTTACCAGTCAATTATTCTACCACTCATCCATCAGTGTGTCACACTGTGGTGCCTTGTGTGTTTTGATGCTAGAGGCTATGCCATCAATATTTCGAATGCTACCACAATTACACTTAAGAAACACATTTTAATGGTGTTTATAGACTAAAAAGTGACCCTGGCAGTACAATTGTTGGGAGTTGGGCATCAGTCATCTGGGTCTTCAATTTGAAACTATTAGGCACTTCTTAGGATCGTGACTGGACTTTCTATTCCTGTGTTACAATCTTAGAAACCCACAAGGACAGTTCTACCCTGTCATATGGGAACACCATGAGTCAAGATGTATTCAATGACAGTAAGTTTGATTTTGGTTTAGATTAAGAATAGATAGGAAGAAAGAAGAATTGACCCATTCCTGAGGGACCACTCATTACAAACCCTCTGAAAAGCAGTGAGACATTTTCTGATAAATTGCCAGAGAATGAACTCATCAAGTTAGAAGGAACTCAAAATTAGGCAATCATTTGGTTTTCTACACCAGGAATGGCAGCTTGAAGAAGATTGGTCTTGTATTGGCATCACCAAAAAGGAACATTTGAAGTTCTATCATAAAGGGAAATGATGGTTATAATAATATTTGTATGTTTATAAAGAAAACCTATTAATATAATTGTTATTAAAATGTATGCACTGACCACTTATACCAATGCTGAAGAAACTGATGAATTCTACCAATTTCCTCAGTCTGAAATTGACCAACTATGAAATAAGTATGTATTGATAATTACTGGCGATAAGAGTGTAAAAGAAAGGAGAAAAAATCAGTAGTTGGACAATATGACCTTTATGATAGGAACAAAAGTAACCATTGCATGAATTCAGAGAGACCAACCAATGATTTTTATTGCAAACACATTTTTCCAATATCATAAATGGTAGCTATGCATGTGGACCCTCCTGGATAGAAAATACAGGATCAAACTGACTACTTATGTGAAAAAACTCAATGCTATGGACTAAATTATGGCTTATGAGGACCCTATAAGTAAAGTGACTGGATTTTAAGTGGGACACCATTGACAGGGGAGGGTGGTTCTTGATAAAAAATTTTGTCTATATGGAGCAAAAAATTTTTCATAGAGGCTGAGCCCAGGTGGTGTAGTGCAGCCCACAGGGTTGATGGTTCAAATCCAGCAGCAGCTCTCCAGGAGCAAGGCTGAACTTCCTATACCCACCAGGGCAGTGATGCCACACACACACACACACACAATTTTCATAGAATGCAAAAATAAGATAGCAATATATCTATTTTAATTTTAAAATGCCGCAAGACATTGTTAAATTGTTAAAAAAAAAAAAAGAAGTGGGACCTCTGGTCACTTTACCTATAAGACAGGGTAGAACTGTTCTTGTGGGTTTATGAGACTGTAACCCTTCACAGGAGAAAAAGCCTCACTTTTCTAACAAGGAACAGTTGGTTGATGGTCGTGGTTATGATACTGTACTGCTTGTGGTTAGCAGCCCGATGTATAAGAAGGAGGAAAAGCTCAATACCTCCAATGCAAACAAGGCATGAGGCCTACTGAAAACAGATCATTATTTGCTCATATGCAAGCTGAATTTGGAGCCAAAGAAAATGAAAAGAAGTATTCATGCACCGAAATATGTCCATGAGCACATCTTACCTGAATTTAAAGACCATCTCCAGAATGGATTTGACACACTCAACACTGATGACTGAAAACCAGATCCATTGTATAATAACTTCAAAAATATTAGACATGATTGAATGGAAATGTCATTCTAAAAAGCAGCAGAAATGAAAAAAATAGGTGAATATTTGAGTCAGAAGACACTCTGAGACTTGCTTATGCATGTAGAAGTAGCTAACGTAAGTGAAAGAAACAGGAGAGGTGAAAAGAAAATTTCAATAAGTAGTGTCAGAGGCTAAAGAAAAGTTTACGATTAAATTTTTAAGGACTTGGTGTTAGTCAATGGAAAGAAGAACATTCTCAAGGTAACTCATTCTCAACATACCTCAAGTTAAAAAAAACAAACTCATTGCCATTGACTTAATAAAAATTCATAGTCAACTCTGTAGGGGAGAGTAAAACTGCCCCTGTGGGCTTCTTATGTAAACTCTTTAAGGGAGTAAAAAGCCTCAACTTTCTCTGAGGTGCTGTGGGTAGTCTATAGCTGGTGACCTTGAGTGAGCAGCACAACACACTACCTCTATGCCACCACGGATCCTTACATGGAAAGAACTAAAGAAAAAAATTGAAGCCTTGTGTTTTAATATTGGCGGATTTTATAGGAAAAACCCATGCCTTTTTCTGTCAGTTTGCTGTCCCGTGGTGATGTCTATGTTGTGTGATGCTGAAGACTGTAGTACTGACATTTCAATATTAGCAGAGCATTGGTGGGATTCAACCATTCTGCACTGGTTTGGCAAAACCAATAACTAATATTTTGTTGAGTTCAGGTAACCAGTTGTTAAAATAGCATTTTAACCAGGATTCTCTTTAAGGTGGGTTGCTTCCCAACCAAGCGGAAATCACAAATTTACATTCCTTACACTTTTCTGACATTCAGATGACAGCTTATTCTAAGTGCCCTTAGTAATATTCATTCCATCTATTGGCATAAGAAATTAGATGAAACTATGCTTGCAATATATATTTATACATGTTATGAAACTTATTGTACTTTTGATTAAATACTACATTTTTATCCCCTCATGTTTGTTATTTTAGTAAACACACATATGATGTTAAAAGAAAAAGTATCAAACAACCAGAGGGTAATGCACTATCATTTGTGTTAGCTTTGTGTTATATCCAAAATTCCCATAAGATATTATGAGTAAGTTATACAACTCCCTGAAAGTGTTCAAAGAGCTAAAAATATTGTCAAAATAATCACTCCAAGTTTAGCAGAAATGGAGAGATGTTTTTCAAAAATGAACGCAGTATGCTCAGGAAAGAGAAGTCACATGTTTCCAATATATCAAAGTCAATGACTTTTGTCTAATTGGCCTTCCTCTAAAGGAAGGGGATCTTACTCCTACAGTGAAAAAATGGTTATTGATATATCACATGATCAATGGTACTTGGATGAAAGTGAAGAATATTGAAAATATAGATGCCAATCAAGAAACAATATGGGTACACTTAAAATAACAGTTTTATTGTTTTGTCACATATTGCTAAATATTTTTTATATTTCAAACTCCTTTTAAACATAATCCAGTTTCATGTAGCTCTTTTATTATTCCTATTTAATTATTAATTTTATAAAATGACAAACTATTTCTGGTATATAGTTTTTTTAATAATCAAAAAGGTTATTATGGCAACAAATTGGTTGTTAAAATGATTGAATCCCAGCACCACAGCAGGGTTGACTAAAGTGAACATATTTAAGATGAGTTTCCAGAATAAAAACAGATTATGAAAGAGAAGTAGGCTGTCCACTAAAGAATAATAAATTACCAAAACCATATGCATATCATAGAAATATTGTCAGTTACTGGAAAACTATGAGTAGAAGCAGAACGCATTGAGTGATAATGCCAGAAGACGAGCCTCTCAGATCAGAAGACACTGAAAGCATGACTGAGGAAGAACTGCCCTCTCAAATTAGAATTGATCATAATGGCTTGGGTAGAATAAGGGTTTCTTCAGGGACATTCATTTCCTGATGATGCATGACTCAACATGAGAAGAAACAGTTGCAAACATCAATTTAAAATTGGAACTTGGAATGTGTGAAGCATGAATCCAGGAAAATTGGAAGTCATCAAAATGAAATGGATCACATAAAGTTTTTAAAAATCTAGGTTTTACTAAGTTGGAAGGGACTGGGATTGCCCCTTCTGATTTATTAAGTCATATGTTTATTATACTGGGAAGGACACATCCAAAAGTAATGGCTTTTCATTAATTGTCAACAAAAGCATTTCAAGAGCTGTTTTGAAGTATAATGCTGCCTGTGATAGGCTAATATTTATCCACCTACAGGGAAATCCTATCAACACAACTATTATTCAAATTTACTCTGTGATAACTAAAGCTAGTAATGCAGAAATTGAAGAATTCTGTCAATGTCTTCAGTCAGAAATTGTTCAAGTCTACACTCAATATACATTGATAATTATTGGCTATTGTCATTCAAAAGTTTGAATCAATGAGAAGGAGCCATAGTTGGGAAATATGATCTAGGTGATAGAAACAAAGTTGGTGATTGCATAACAGTATTGTGCAAGATGAATAACTTTTTTATAGTGAACACCATTTTTTTTTCCAACTGCACAGAAGATGATTGACTATTCATGTGGATTCCTCCAGGTAGAATACATTGAAATCAAATGTGCTGTATCTATAGGAAGATAAATGGAGCAACTCAATATGAGCAGATAAAAGAAGACCAGGAACCAACTGTGGAACAGAGCGTCCATTGCTCAGGTGGAACTTCAGGCTGAGTTGAGAAAAATGAAAATTTCATGACAGCCCAAAAATGATTGTAGGCCCACCCACCTGGATTTTGAGAACATCTCAAAAATAGACTGGCTGCATTAAACACTAATGACAGAAGATCTGATGAGCCATGGAATGACACCATATATTAATAAAGTAAGTGGGTATTAAAAGCCAGTAAAAAAGAGAAGTACCAACAGAGACTCTGAAACTTGCAAACTTGACAGGACCTGACACCAGCAATCATTTATTGTTGATATTTGGCTGAAAGCTGATTTTTTTTCTCATGATAACCTATTCATAGGGGGAAAAAAAAGAAAATGACCCCAAGGCTTTTCAAGACAGAACTAGAAGTTCAGGTTTTGCTTCTGAGATGCCTATTGATGAGTCTGAACCACCAACACTTCCATTAATAGTTCAATATTCAAATATTTGTGTTATCCAGAGATTCCTTAGAGTCTTAAAACCAACAAACATTCCAAACCACTCCCCACTATAATCAAGGTGATTGCAATGCACAGAAGCCTGTCAGGATGCCTCTGTGGACTTCTGAGATGGTTGCTCTTTACAGGAATAGAAAGCCTCTTCTTTCTTCCATGGAATAGTTGGTGGCTTCAAATTGCTAATTTAGTGATTCACAGCCCAACTTATAAACATTACACCACCATGGATTCTTTGTCCTTAGGGCAATGCACATACAAGGCCAATTGAACTATCGCTGTGTACAAATTACTTTTTACTTTTGTGGAATGACTTGATGGAATACCAATTGAAACGTTTAAACAGGCTGATGAAACATGGGTGCACTTAGTTGCCTATGTCAGCATCTCTAGAAGACAGCTATCTGGCCACCTGACAGGAAGAGAGGCATGTATGTACCCCTCTGAAATAGAGGTGATCCAACAAAGTGTTCAAATTAGGCAATTGCCATCAATATCTCATCTAAGTAAAATTGTGTTGAAGATCACCCAACAATGATTGCATAAGCACACTGACAGGGAGCTTCTGAGGTTCAGATTTGATTCAAAAGAACACATGGAACAAAGGATATCATTATTGATATCAGCTGGACATTGACTCAATGCAGAGAATTCTACAAAAATGCTTCCTTGTGTTTTCTATTAGACTGTGAATCATAACAAATTATGGATAGCCTTAAGAATAACAAGAATTCCAGAGCACTTCATTGTGTCCTTGTGGAACTTGTACGTGAAGCAAAAGACAGTTGTGTGAATAGTACAGGGGAATACTGCATAGTTTAAAATCAGGAAATGCGTTTGTCAGGGTTTTGCATGTTCTCACCATACTTATTCATTCTATATGCTGAGAAAATCATCAGAAAGGCTGGCTTATACGTACATGGGTGTGTTATTAGAATTGGAGGAAGATTTTTTTTTTTAGGCATCACTGCCCTCAGGTGGTGGGAGTAGGAGGCCCACCCTTTGCTCTTGGGAACCGGAATTGAACCTCCATCCCAGTGGGCCACAGTCCTGCGCACAACCACTGCTCACCGGGACTCAGCCCTGGAAGATTTAGTAACATTCTTCAATGTGCAGATAATCAACCTTGCTGAAAGTGAGGAGGGCTTGAGGCAATTGCTGATGATATCAAGGATTACAGGCTTCAGAATGAGTTATAACTCAATGTAAAGAAGACCAAAATCCTCACAAGTGGACCCATAGGTAGCATCATGAAGCATGGAGAAAAAGTTGACATTTTCAAGCATTTTTTCTTGCTTGGATACACTATCAATGCTCCTTGTAACAAACAGTCAAGAAATCAGAAGCAACAATGTTATTCTGAGGACTACGAGGAACCTGACACAGCCATGGCATTTTCAATTGTCTTGTAAGAATGTGAATGTTGGGTAGTGAGTAAGGAAGGCTGAAGAATAACTGATGTGCTTGAATTGTGGTGCTGACAAACAATATTGAAAGTGTCATGACCTGCTAAGAGGACAAACTGATCTGTCTAGGAAATGAAGTTACAGGCTCCTTACGGGCAAGGATGATTTTACTCCATCTCATGTATTTGGGGTATATTGTCAAGAGAGACCAGTTCCTGGTGAAAGACATCATGCTTGGTAAAATCAAGAGGCAGCTAAAGAGAGGAAGATTCTCCAGGAAGTGGGTTGACACAGAAGCTGTAACCCTGAGATCAAGCGCAAGAACAAGAGTGAAGATGAGTATGACCAGGAAGTGTTTAGCTCTGTTGTGTGTAGAATCAATATGAGTCAAGATTGACTCAATTTAACAACAACTTTTAACAACAACATCACTGAATGCATTCAGATTTGTTTTAAACTCAGAGACCTGAGGTGACAGTGTATAATTCCCCTGTTATGTTTTCTAGGTTTTAATATGTTTTTTCTTTTTTTTAATAAATCATTTCTTTGAGGGCTCATACAACTTCTATCACAACCAATACATATGTCAATTTTATGCAGACCACATTTCACATTGTAATATGTATAGGAGTTGATAGCCATCAGGATCTTTCTCTTGCAGAACTTTCGTGTGTGTGTCAAGCACCTACCATTCTGTTAGCTAAAGCACTGTACCATTGGGATGTCCACGATGCTCTTAATATTCTTCCCCTCAACCAGAATTCAAATAAAATCATTCTTCTGTGAGTATCAATCTGAATGGATATATATATATATATACACACACATATATATATATGCTCATCATTCCCAGTTTTGGAAAATATATGGAATAGCTAGAATCTTACCATGATGCTTTGAGTATTTAAGAAGTTTGGAAGTTTGGGTACAACTGTTTTTGAAGTTTCTCATACATATTACCATAATTTCTATAGAGCCACATCATTACATTTCTAATTTTTTTTTTGCATCACTGCCCTCAGGTGGTGGGAGTAGGAGGCCCAGCCTTTGCTCCTGGGAGCCGGAATTGAACCTCTGTCCCAGTGGTCCGCAGTCCCACACACAACCACTATGCCACCGGGGCTCAGCCTACATTTCTAATTATTAAGAGGAATGAAATAGTGTATATTCTTACAAAATCTTACACAAAATTGTTAACAACAGCTTTATTTTAATAGTCACAGACTGTAAACAAGCCACATGTCCAGCAGTGACCAAACTGTAGTGTATCATAAGATGTAATGATGCTTAGAAATAAAAGGAACTGCACTCCTGGTACATTATGTAAGAACCTTAAAAGAATTATGCTGAGTGAAAGAAGCTGAAAGTATTCAAATCTGTGTGGCTCCAAATATGAATTCTATAAAATGCTAATTCATCTCTAGTGATGGTAAGGTTTTCATTTGTTGCCCCTTTGGGCATGAGGTTGACAAGGTGAGTTGTATGAGGAGAGTTTTGGAAAGGGGCATATGAAAGCTTTTGGAAATGAAGAATATCTTCAAATCCTTGATGATGATAATAATTTCATGCATATAAACCTGTCAACATACTGAAATAAAGGTGGTCATTTATATTGAAAAATCAAATACTCTATCTTGATATTATATGCTTTTAAAATAAGAAGATAATTTGAAGGGCATGTTGAGAAATATTTAATTAGAATGTGTGTGTGTGTAAGAAGTCACCAGATGGTATATTTGACCCAGATATTGAACTGACCTTGATATCTCCTTTTTGGTTGATCCTCTTTTGGAGTCTGTTATGGAGTCAGGTAAAGCTCTGATCCTTTGAATGCTATCCAAATCTAAAGTGACAAACATGAATCAGTGCTACAATCCACTGTCATTTGGGGCCATGCAAATTAAACTATTGTAATCAACTCTCCTTGTTGGTATCCTGAGCATGCCATGATCTACTCTTCCCTGGTGGCTTCTTTTCATTATTATATTGTTTAAACACATTGTAGGCACAATATGATTTCCCTCCTTATTTCGAAGTATTGCAAAATATATATTCAGACTTGGTTTCTATCTCGCTTCGTATAATATAGAGCAAGACTAAAAATATACCCTTTAATCATTTTGGTGGTCATTGCCATCTGGAAAAAGAATAGGAAAATAGTCCCTATAATCTGACAGTATAAACTATCTTGGATCAAGAGGGAAAAGGATTAATTGTCAGATGTCAAGTATCAATGATTTATTGTATGGCATCTCACCCTGAAGTTTCACTTGTTGCTCTAAACAGGTTTATCTGCTTTCTACAGATTCTTCCCTCTTTCTAATATAAGCTTTAGAACATGTCTTCCCACTCCTCCTCTATGCAGTGACACTGATGTTAAAGAAAGGCTAAATGTGATCAAGTATATCAAAGCAATTCTGAAAACAAGTGGCAGAGGTCAAGATTTTAATCCTGATATATCTGTATCTCCATTCCACATTTTACAAACGCTATCTTAAAAGTGTGGTTGCAGGAATTCTGTCCTTCAGGTCTTTAGAGTCACTAGCTCTAATGTGGCATTTATTTTGATCATTTCAGAATCGAATGAGGGTTTACCACCTATCTGTTGGAGACTGCAATACCTGTGTTTTTTTTAGGTAACTATTGGTGAATGAGAAACAGAGCATATTTCAGGTTCAGTATACAAAATGTCCAATTTTGTGCAAACCTGTTTCCAAAGCTGTAAAACAACCACGTGATGTGATGTCAGGTCTGCATCAGAGTCCTGGTGGTGGGAGTTCTGCAGTAGAGGGCTTTACTTCCTGCCCACTCTTTTTCCATGAAGATAATAATGTAGTAATACAGTCCTAACTGGCACTTCACATACAAACATGACAATGTCATGATTCCTCATGCTTTTCTCATTCTATAATAGTCATCCATATGATTGTCCCACTCAAGATGACCATACCAGTCCATTTCTGGTATGGTGTTGTGAGGTGCTGTCCAGTTGGTTCTGATTTAAAGAGATCTTATGCTCAACAGACAAAAATACTTTCGCTCTGCCAGCAGCCTCACCGTCATTGAGATGTTTGAGCCCGTGGTTGGCAGCCATCCTGTCAGTTCATCTCCTTCAGTCCCACTTTACCAAGTATGATGCACTTTTCCAATTCTTCAGCAGCATTTTACTTGGGAATTAAGCCAGTGATATTGTTCTTCAATTTGTGCACACTAATTGATAAGTTGTTGATCTTTATGGTTTGCTATTTGGCAACTTCTATTCTCCTGCTATTCATATTCTGTATATTCCATATTCCAATCATTACAGCTGCTTATGCCCACCAAATTTGATGCTTGAAGCTGTGTTTTCCCATCTTGAGCCAAACCCCATCATCAAAGAATGGTCTTGCAAGCTTTACTCTATCAGAGTCTTTAAGGTTAAAATTACTTTGAAGAAGAAGCTCTTTCCAAGTCCCTTTTTAAATACTTTCCAACTGGAGGGGCTCATCTTTGTGCATTACATTTGACTTTGTTTTCTGTTATTCATAAGCTTTGCAGTGAATCCTCTACAATCATGCTCACTAAAGCAGCAGCCATAAGATAAAAAGGGATTGCAAAGATTGATCCAGTACACAAGGTGCTCTAGAGTGTTGAAGAGCAGGGATGTCACGCTAAGAACTAAAGTCTGTCTGACCCATGCCAGGGTATTTTCAATTGCTTTATATGCACGTGAAAGTTGCACAGTGAATAAGGGAGAGTATAAATGAATTGATGCCTATTAATGATGGTTTTGATGATTGAAACCAAAAGTACTGACGGCTTTTAGGAGAACAAACAGCCTGTGTTGGAAGAATTAGGGTCAGACTGTTCCATGGTAGCAAGGATGGAGAGACTATCTCATATAATTTGGGCATATTTTCAGTGGAAACGAGTCTGTAGAAAAAGACCTCATGCTTGGTGGTAAAATATAAGGTCATTGGAAAATAGTAATGTTCCCAGTGGCATGATGTGACATGGTAGCTGCAGCAATTGGAATATAGAAACATAGAAACAGTTGTGATGTTGGTGCAAGACTAAATTGTATTGCTTTTTGTTGTCCATAGGGTAATTATGAGTCAGAACCAACTAATGGCACCTAATAACCACATTCCAGCAATGAATTCTTATATGATTTCCTGATTGTAAGTCTGACATTATAAACTTAGTTAATAATGATTTCATTCATTATTTTCTGCATCATTACTTTAGAGAAACTATACTTATTGTGTTTATTTTGTTATGTGTCTTAAGATAAAGAAAGGAGGCACTGGAACCAACTTCATGGGTCAGGCTCTAAATATTCTATTCAGTGTCTGAGAGACCTTGACCAATTTGCCTAACCTTCCTTCATCTCACTTCCATCCTGTTGTTTCAGACTAATAATAACACTGTATAATAAAGCAACACTACTGGTTCTGTACCATCCTCACACTGTTTGAGCATGTATTACAATTACTGTGTCAGTGTACATCTTTGGGAATTTTTCTTTATTTCTGTGACCTCTACTTTATCAGGCTGAAAGTTGGAGAAGTACAAACCAAGGAATATGAACTAGAAATAGCATTAGGAATTATGTTGATTATAGGTGCTAAGGGTGGATAAATTCATATGTGCTGGGCACTGGGACATAGAGATAGTTCCACCACTCAACACTGCTGATAGTTTCTTCTTGTGACATTGAATAGGTTGCAACATATAGTGACTTTATGGACAGCAGACTAAAATCCACCTCAGTCCTGCACCATTCTTACAGTACTTTCCAGATTTGAACCCATTGCTCCAGCCTTTGTCTCTTGAAGATCTTCCTCTTTTTGCCCTCCTGATCCCCCACTTTATCAAGCATGATTTTTCTTCTCTAGTGATTGGTTCCGCCTAATAATATGTCCACAGTAGGTAACACATATTGTTGTCATCCTTGCTTCTAGGTTGCATTCTGGCTACAGATCCCACTATACCATGAGGACTCCTCTAAAACAAATTTGTTCATTCTTCGGAAATCCATGGTTTATTTGCTGTTCTTTGTCAAAACTATATTTTAAATGATTCAGCTCTTCTTCAATCTTCTTTATTCACTGTCCACCTTTTGCATACATACAAGAGGATTGAGAATACCTTCGCTTGCATTAAGCTCACTTCAGTCTTCTAAGTGGCCTCTTTACATTTTTACACATTCAAGAGTTTTCTGTTTGTTCGTTAGCAGATCAGCTTGATTCAATGCCATTTGATTTCTTCACTGCTGCTTCATAGATTTTGATTATGAATTCAAATAAAATGAAATCCTTATAGCTTTGCTAATTTTGCCCCATTTAGCGTGATGCTACTTGTTAGTCCAGTTGTGTGTGCGCATGTTTTATGGTAGTTTGTTGTTGTTAATGTTGAAGTACAATCCATATGAAAGTCTGTTGCCTTTGCCCTTAATTACTAAGTGTTTCCAGTTTTCTTTTCTATGAGCAAGGACATTTGTTTCACCTGCATATTGCAAGCAGCAAATGCATCTTCCTCCAATACCTTGATGCCACATTGTTCTTGAGATCGTCTGGTTTTTAAGTTTGTTTTCTCCGTCTACAGACTGAACAGGTATTGTGAAAGGATATACCACTGATACACATATTTTATTATTTTAAGTCATGAAGTTACCCCGTGTTCTATTCTAAAACCTCTTGTTCTATGTACTAGTTTTACAGGAACAGGTCATGTAGTGCATTGAAATTCTCATTTTCCTCACTGTTATTTACCATGATCTATATACTTTGATTCTTTTTCATAAGGAATAAAGCACAAGTAAACAAATTCTTGTTAGTTTATGCTTTCAACAAAGTTTCAGCTGATATCAGAAGAGGTATCCCTTGCTTCATGTTTTGTTCTAATCCAGATCGAATTCATGAAGCTCCTCCTTAATTAATATACTAGTGTAAGTTTCAATTATCATCCACAAAAGTTTAGTTTTATTTGATGTTGGTTGGTAATTTCAGAATTCTTTAAAGTCTCCTTTCTTTGAAATGGACACAAATAGGGATCTCTTCTTATTTGCCAGGTAGCTGTCTTTCAAATTTCTCAACAAAGATGAGTGTGTTATGCTGGGTTATTTAAAGAAACAAATTCAGGAACACTTGTATAAGCATAAGAAAGAGCTTTATATTAAGAAGTAATCTTATATAAAGAAGGCATCTCAGTCTAGTCCAACTTAAGTCTACAAGGCAGGGCTCTCTTCAGACACACCTAACTGCAGATGGATGATGCTATAAGGCGAGGTGGGATACAGGAAGATCACAGGCCAGTAGGAGAGAGTCACATGGATCCAAGTTCCTTAGAATCATGGCAGGGCACAGCAGCTCTCAGGGTCAGACAGCCAATGGAGAACAGTCCCTGGAAGCAGGAAGTCTCAGCAAACAGGAAGGAGGAGGAACAGGCAGGGAGAAAGACACAGAGACTTTCCCAATTTCTTCCTTATAAAAAGGCCACATCTACCAAGAGGTATCCACAAGCTTTGAAGCAAGCTCTGACTTCCTTAACAGGTTAAACTCCACCCCTCAAAAATGTAAGGTGAGAGAAAACAACCCTAGTATTACAACAAGAGAGTACAGATAACAAGGCATGTTATCTGTCGCTGAAACAGTATATAATAGCCCCCTAGAATTCCTAAATCCGTAAACTTTAGAGAAACAGTCTGCTGTATCCTTCTGCTAGACTTGAACCATTAGCTTTAGTAATTGAGCACTGTAACTTCTAGGAGGAGAGGGGCCCAGTTTAGTCAAGCATGTTCAATAACTCCATTGAGGCAATGAGATTCCAGTGGTGACTGTGCAATGGAATCAATAAAAGGCATAGACCACAGAAGCTCTTGGGCTTCCTGGTTAGGAGACAACATGTGCTTTTGGTACACTGATGTGTTTCTGGGGATAATGGAAACCTTAAATACAGACCTCCTTCCAGGCTGAATCTTTTGTGTGTCTTCATTTGTTTATTTTCTGGTAATAATAAATGGTTAAATGTGGACCTTTATACACTCTATGCATTTTGTCAACTATTAAAAAATGATTAACGTACACACAGTGGGTGAGGGTCACCAGAAGCTGGTATCTGCCTATTTGCCAAGTTAAAGGACTGAGACCTTTTAACTTGTGACCTTTGATCTTTTGACTTGTGATCTTTGACCAGGTCTATGGTCAACAAAAGGCCATAGGGACAGCTGGTTAGAAAGAAGACGCTGTTTTCTAACTTGTAATCTGTTTGTTTGTTTTGGGGGTGGGCATCACGGCCTCCGGTGGTCGTGGGCGCTACCCAGTGCCACTCCTGAGAGCCGCAGCTGTATTTGAAACGCTAAGCCTGCAGTCCCGCACTCAACCACTTACGCCACCGGGGCTCAGCCCCTAACTTGTAATCTGATTTTTAACTTCAAAGTGTTAGATTTGAAAAGTAGTCAGTGTGAAGGATATTGCCTTTTAACTTCTCAGGTCCATCCTCAATCCTGGTTGACTACAGTCAGAAAGGGAGTTTCACTTGGGAAGCTGGGAAAGAAGATGGGCAAGTGGAAAGGGAGAAGTGGGTGTATTTTCTGGTGGAAGTTGAATTTATGCCGTTCTTTATTTGTGGTGAACAATACACGTGAAGGCTGCATCTTCTTTATTAGCACCCTTACATATCAAATCGCCCATGCATAAGTCTTAAAAATCTCTCTAAAAACTGAAGCATACTGATTGCTATATATTGAATTATGTTCCTTCTGCCCCATAAAGAAAGGGAAAAAAAGAAAGACAGGCTATGTTTAAATTTTAACCCTTAGTACCTGTGAATGTGACCATGTTTGGAAATAGGACCTTTGAAGGTATCGTCAGTTAGTTAACCAGAGACAAGGCCATATTAGGTCCTCATCCAGCTTTTGAGTGGCGTCTTCTAAAGAGGAGAGATGCTGAGGAAAGACAACTATGTGGTAACACAATTATTCTTCAGTTGTCAGCCAACAGTACCTGGGGCCACAAGAAGCTGAGAAAGACAAGATGGAATCTTTCTCTAGAGTAAGCCTCCCAGAGAACATGGCATTGACCATGTGCTCATATAGACTTAGCTTCCAGAATCATGATAAATAGTTCCCTAGTTCTGTACTGCCACTTAATCATTTGGTAGGAATGCCAGAGACAAGGATAATGGAGTCTGCCTAGAAAGTTCACTCCACAACAGAGCCCTGGGACATGTTAAATGCATGGATCATCATCTAGAATTTTTCATTTAGCAATGAGTCTTATAGATCTTTTTAAGTAGTGCTTAAGCAGAACTGACTCATTCTTTTAAATCTACGCTTACCATAACATTGGAGGAAGCACCCTGGATGTATTAGAGCATTTAAAAAATTTAATGGAATTTCAAATACCTCTAATTTTCTACTGTAAAAAATAAAGACAGAATTGCGAATTATTGAACATCTATCAGTTCCCTGGTGTACAAGTTTATTTGTGGAGTAATTTCTGAAAACTAGAATTGCTGAGTCATAAGACACTTAACTTTTAATTTAGTAGAAGTTGCACCAATATCACTTTCTAGCAGCAATGTATAAGACGATTTTCATATACGTGAGGATCATCAATCTTTTAGACCTCTACCAAAAAATTAGATTTTTAATTATATTCTTTTAATTTTTAATTTACAGATGATTCCATCTAAGATCATTCCTGCCTTCTTTTCTCAGAACTGCTGGTGTACACCCTTTACCTATTTTTTATATCAGTTTCTTGGTAATTATTCATTTCTTATTGAACTTTAGGGGATCAATTCATGTTTATAAAATTAGTCATTAGCCTACGATTTGATCTGCAAACACATCTCCTGGTTTATCATTTGTCTCATGATTTTGCCTGAGGTATATGTTTTTCCATTGCTTGTTTAGTTTTTATGTAATTAAAACTTGAAACTGTGATGTCTGAACAGAGGACTTGGGGGCGGGGGGCGGTTTCCAGGGATGGAGAATGAAAAATGGTGGGTTGATTACTTGGCACAGAAGGTACACGGATTAATTGCCAAATAATGGAGTGCAACGTTGCATGAGCTAATAGCTGTAGGTGCAGGGAAGAGAACAGAGTAAGATCACTCAGATTTCTGTGAAGATATGATGGTAAGATTAGGGTTCGATCGTAGAGTAGGGGTGGACAGAGAAGAAACAATTTGGAGATGCCTAAGGAGAATCTAGAGAACCAGGTGAAAGAGGTAAGAGTTGGTAGGTGCTGTGTAGTCAGTTCCAACTCTTGGTGATTCTATGTCCATCAGAAAAAACACAACCTGGTCTTGCATCACCCCCCAATTGTGTTTATGTCTGAACCCATTGTCGCAGGCACCGTGCCCAAGCACGTAATTGAGGGTCCTCTTCTTTTTTGTTGCCTCTATTTCACCAAGCATAATGCCTTTCTCCAGGAACAATTCTCTTCTGATAACAAAGCCAAAGTGTGTGAGACAAAGTTTTGTCATTTTTTTCCTCTCAGGAGCATTCCGACTGTCCATATTCCCACACAGATCTCTTTGTTCTCATTTGCTAGCCCATGGTCCTTTCAAGATTCTTTGCCAGCACCATATTCAAATGCGTCCATATTTCTCCAAATAACCAAAGAAGCTGATTATAAGCTGCTTATGCATCAGGATTGGCTGAAGATTTATTAATAGTGTGATATGCAGATGACACAACCTTGCTTGCTGAAAGTGAGAAGAACATGTAGTACTTGTTGATGAAGATCAAGAATTTCAGTCTTCACTATGAACTGCAGCTCAATGAAACAAACAAGCAAACAAACAAATAATAACAAAAAAAAACTATAATCTTCACACTTGGACGAATAGGTAACATCATGGTAAGTTGAAAAAAGGATTGAAGTGGTCAAGAATTTTGTCTTGCCTGGATCCATAATGAATGTTCATTGAATCAGCAACAGAGCGCTAAAATGATGCATTGCATGGGGTATATCTGCTGCAGAAGACTACTTTAAAGTGTTGAAAAGAAAGGTTGTTACTCTGAAGACTCAGGTGGGCCTCATTCAAAACAGAGTAGGTTCCATCACCTCATAAGCATGTGAATGTTAAACATTCAATAAAGAAGTGATAAAGAGTGGAAATGCATAAACTAATAGTCAGATATTATTTGATAAGTAATATTTATTATCATAAATTTATTATAAAAAATTATCAAATGAAAGAGACAGATATTTGATAAATGCTAAAACTTCAGGAAGAGTATCAAAAGGTCATAATTGTAATGCTTTTTGGTCTTTGAATGGGTGCAGCAGCATAGCTGTATCACGTACTTTGAACATGACTGCAGGAGGGCCCACTCACCAGAGAAAGATGCTATGCTTATCTAAGTAGCAGGGCAGTGATAAAGAGGAGGGTCCTTGACAAGATGGACTGACACAGTGGCTGCAAGCCTGGATTCAAACATAAGGACAATTGTGAGGACGACGTGACCTTGGGAGGTGTCTTTCTTCTCTACGTCATGTCATTGTGGGATGCAGCCGACTTGTCAACACCTAACAACAATAGCAGAAGCAGAAACATGGAATTGTCCAACAGGTACAGGATACAGAATCAGACTATGATTCTGTTGTATGCAATTATTTTTCCCTCTGATTTCTAATATTCTCATCTATAAAAATTGGTCTATGGGACATAATGATGCATATGACCTTTCTGAGCTCAACAAATAGCCCAAATGTTGTTTGAACTCGTCCAGAGGCATCTTGGAAGGCAAGCTTGCTGACATACTTGTCCAAAGGTCACAGCTTTGAGAACCTTATGGCTCAGTTCCCCTCTGCCCCCATGGCCTCACCATGAATCAGTATGGACTTGAAGGCAAGCATGCAAAGCAGCATTTTAGGAGCATATAGCACTTTGGACAGCAACACTACGGAATGATCCTATTCCTGATTGACAGCTGATGAGGCTGTGTCTGAAATCCCAGAAAACTCGCCAAACCATCAGAAAGGGAGAGGCAATTCCTCTGGCTGGCACTAGGCCAGCTTCCAGCAAGGCTGTCTCCAAGGAAGCCTTTGGAATATTGACATCCAAGTTGGACTGAGTCCCAGAATTGAAAAGAGATCAAAAGCATCGCCTTAAATAAAACCAGCTGGAAACACAACTATTAAAAAATAAAGGAAGGAAAATAGATTCTGTAGGCTGGGCGCTTATTTTAACATGTAAAACACAAATACTGGAGTCTGAGAACCAGACCCCTTTGCAGAATATGTCTAGAAGAGACTGAAAGAGCATTTTGATTTGTGTAATGAGAGCTGGCTGTTTAAACCTGTTTAGTATCATTAGCCATGAGTAGGAAGCGATGTCTTCTCTCTGGTGGTTGACAGGCCTGTGGTGAATTGTGATTTTTATGTTTTGCTGCAAAGTTTGAATGCGAAAATTATTATTAGCTTTCTTCATTATATCACTGAAATTTCATAAGCCTGGTTATTTTCGTGATGAGGAAGCAAATTTTAAAGTAGTTTTAGGTGCATTTCCAAGTAACAGGGGGTCAGAGCTTTTAGACAATTTGCCCGAGTATATAACCCAGAGGAAACCCTGAAAAGCACAAACCTACGATAGAGAAAAAGAAATCATATTGGCTAGAAAGAAGTGCAAAAGTCTCACAAGATATAAAACAAGGTCTCTTTGGCTCAGCACCACTGATAAACTCTTCTTGATAGTTACCATCAAGTCCTTTCTGATTCACAGAAGCAAATTGCCGGGCCTTCTCTTCCGCAGTGCTTCTGGCTGGGTTTGAACTCCCAACCCTTAGCGTAACTATGCAGTGCATATTACTTGTACTACTTAGGGAACTTGCTTGAAGTTTTCAAGGTTCTCCACTTTCTTGAGACCCCAACCAATCCTATGGAAGCAGCAGTCAAGTGATGAAGAACTCGGTAGAGTATTAAAAAGCAAAGGTGTTCTTTTGAGGATGAAGTACCTGGCCCAGCCCAGGGCATTTTCAGTTGGCTCATATGACTGTGAAAGTTAGATATTGACTAAAGAAGACCAAAGAAGAATTGTAGAAGAATGCTGAAAACACCAGGGATTGCTAGAAGGACACTCCAATCTGTCTTAGAAGAAGTGCTGTCAGAGTACTTGCCTTAGCGGCAAGCAGGATGAGTTTTGTCCTACAGTTTTTGGATCAGTCGGGAGAGACCAGCTTCTGGACAGCATGCTTGATAAAGTAGAGGGGCACAGATTCTTCGTGGGTTTTCAGTTTTCTACGTCCATTTTTTTTTACCTGCACATGAAGTAATTTAAAAGATGATGACTTAGGTCAGGTAAACTTTAGTCCTCAAAGGGACATTGCTGCTTTTTAATACCTTAAGATTTGAAGTGTATTTCCATCAGGAATAGTGGGTCTGAGCACAATGAGGCTGTTCCTCTATCTTGTACACCCGGCATCACTATTGAATAGCATCATTATTCAATCACAGTGTATTCTACCTTACTGTTAAAACAGGGAACTGATATGCAAGTTATGCATTCCATAGTCTCCAGGAAAAAAAGATGAGGCTTTCTGTTCTCCTAAAGATTAAAAGTCTCAGAAACCCAACAGAGAAGTTCTAGCCTGTCCGACAGTGTCATTATGGGTTAAAGTGGACTTGCTGGCAATGCCTTTTCTGTTTTATTTTATTTTAGCTCTAAATTGCATTCTAGACATGACAGTATTTGTATGACCTACTTTATTTAGCTAGGAATATATACATATATATTTCACATTTGAGAAAATAAAGAAAATCCTCATTCAAGAACGAACAAACAATAAACACCTACAATGTGTGAAACTCTGCCAAGTGTGAGAGATGTACAAAAACATGAACTGGCATTACTGAAAAGAGTTAGAGTCTGGTGACATGCCTAAGCCAGCAATTCTCATAGGTTTAATGCTCCAATCCTAGGGGCTTATAGTAGAGAGAAAACTAAACCCTCTATGGAAATCATGGATGGCAGATGTATTAGTTTCCTCTCTAAGAACACTAATGATAAGGTCTACAAATGAGCTTGATGGTGGGAAATTGAGTAAGGCTTAATAATATCAGAGGCAGTCCCGCTCTGCAGATAAAAGACATATCATCTGACCTCTGGAAAGGATTCTTCTATTATTCCGAAGTCATAACTGCAGACAATCTGGCAAGGCTTTAAAAGGATTATTTCTTTTTATTTATTTACATGGCCATCATCATCATTATTATTGCCACATTTAATATTTATTGGATGTCAAGCAACCTTGGGCTAAGAATAGCAGTAGATGAGAGAAAAGGCTAGTAGTCTGACATACAAAATGAGTCTTCAAGATGAAAACCATGAGATGAGTTTGTGATGAGTACATCTGTGCTCAGGGTAAGACTTGGACACATGACAAAAAGAGATAAAAGAATGGGGTGAGCCTCTGATGCCAACTATCTTGCTGTAGCTGGATTCCTTCTTGGAGTGTTTTTCTATTTCCTCATAAAGCACCAGTTCTTTCAAGCCAATCTTTCTCAAACAGAATGGTTATTGTAAACTTGCACTTTGTCCTGGAACTCAGCTGCTTTTTCACTAGAGAAAGCACATATCTATTTCTCAGAGGGAAAGACAGCAGTATCAAAATCAGACACAGGCGGTGGGGAATAAGACAACAGTTTTGAATGTGCTGTGGCTACTTAAGGTTTAAGTTTCTAAAATGTGTTTTTAAAAGAAAAGTTGGAGCCTAGTGTGTGGCTGTGGTGTCGATATACCTCACCGAGACATCCCCTCTTTCTGGCTGGCTCTCTTCTTTACTGAACACGATCTCCTCTTCTTTACCAAACTTGATCTCCATTTACAGATGCCAGGAAAACATTACCCGGTTTGGCGGGACGGTGGTGCATGCAGCTCCCTCCAAAAATAAGCCTAGCATTTTCAGGTCTTCTGGGAAGCAGCTGTGAACATGACATTCGAGAAATTAATGGGAGGTCGAGTGGCACAGGTAAAGGGTATGGGGCAGAATAAGCAGAAGTATATAAAAGAACATCTGCAGATCTTTTTGCAGGTCTCAGCGTCTGTGAAGGCCTATGTGGAGGAAGGGTCCTTGGGCTAAACAGCCTCATATAACTGTGCTCTTAGCAAGACCTAGTCATACATATGAGGAGCCTCAGGGTGGTTGTGATCAGATCTAATCGATGGTACAGAATCACTACACCAGCAACCAGTCCCCAAAACAAGGACTGGCTGACAGAAGAGTCCTGACTCACACAGGAGTAACCTGGCTTTGCTAACTTAGTCATCAAATAAGCACATTTTCAGCAGAATGTGAACTCAGCATGAACATCACAACAGAACTTAACACCAATGGAGACTGTCAGTCAACTACATTCTATAGCAAGTTCTTTCCTGACTATCTCTCTGTATGACTTTGAAGCAACTCCAAGGTAGGTAGTAAATGCTTAAGAAAGCACTGGACTTTATTGCATGATGGTGAATATGTTTATGGGTTCCCGTTTAGTAGGAATCTCTGTCTTTGAGAATTGTCAAATCCCATGATGGAGGTAAGGTGTATGATGAGTATACAAAATATGTAAGATGTAATCTTCCTACTAACAGTACGCAACAGGTTTGCAATGGAACCCTGCTAAATTAATTATGCTAAACTGTTCTCAGATTGAAAATTTATACAATGAAATTTCAAAGAGTAATGTGACAAATATTTGTGAGACTCATTTCTAGTGATTGCACTACAGTAAAGACACAAGTGGTAGAACTTCTTTTTCTGAGAATGAACCCTGATTGAGCCACTCACTACTTTAACAAAGCTAATGCATCTTGGACATCTCTGAATAACCGATTTATCATCAGAAGAGCCCAAAGTTGAGTTCCCAACTTTGCACTATTCTTTGAGACCAATTGATCATTGATGACAAGTTTATTACTTTGGGTTTCTTTAGCCTGAAAATCTGTTGCTTCATTTCCATAGTAATGGACATTTATTGCCTATATTGCTTTTCCTGCTTACAGAGCCTGGACTAGTGCCATTATCAGAGGGTTCACAAAGTGTCTTATCATCAAAGGGCATCTGATCAGGGAGACTCATTCACAGTAAAGGAGAGGTGTAAATGAGTCCATGAGCACTTGGTACATGATCCTATCACACACCTGCCATACAGAATCTTAGAATGTTTGAGAACAGGGGTCTTCTACTTAAGGGTCAAACAATAGACTGATCTGGCTCAGAGGCCATGGTTTGAGTATGGGACTCCATCCATCAGAATATAATATGCACACTGGATCCAAGCTTGAGCATGGCACTGTATGGACAGTAGGAAAATGATCTAAGACTGAGCATCACAGAGTGAACTCAGTAGCCACCATTTTCCCTTACAAATTGGAGGAATTAGTGTTTTTTTTTCTCTTAAATCCAGGGCTCGTTATGTTTAAAGATCTGATCCCAAAGAGGATGCAGTCTTTCAAGGGGTCACAAAGGTTTCCTGTGAACTAGAAGATACAGATGCTTTCTGCACCTAGTTACTTCGTATATCTAGGATCCAGCAGAGAAGAGGAGCTTTCATTCGGGCAATGGTAATTAATCCTGATTAGTGAGGTATGTGATGGTTGCTTTTGCACTATGAGCACCGGAGACCTCAGGCAATATGTGTGGCTGAATATGACGAATCTAGTGCAATAAACATGGTCAGAAATGATTTCCAGAGCTCGGAGCTTTCAGAAATCAGGACCTGGGTTATATGGCAAGATTAGGCCCAAAGAGCATCCCATGCGAAAGCTTAGTATTAGGGCAATTCAGAATGAATATAGGAGCTAGAGATGATGGGTACACATTGCAGCAAGGCCAACTGCAACAAGATGACTATAGTCTCTTCATATCATGCTTCATGCTTTTGCCTGGTATCCATTAACGAGTAATTGAGTACGGTGGGACAATGGAGGCTGGCTATTTCTGTAAGACCCAGGACTTCTTTGAGGGGCAATCTCTGTTCAAGCTCTCTAGTGATTTTTCTGAAGTCTTGGCTAAGACTCAACTTTGCTTCTTTTTTATGTAACTTCACAAACTATGGGTCAACATGACACTCTGAAAGCATTCTCTTCCCATGCCTTCACTCTCTTGTCCCTTACTGACATTCTCTCAAACAATACTGCCCAGCGCATTCTGACTTGCAGCCTTCTGCTTTGCAGTCCAGCTTGTAACTCACTTAAGAGTCTACTTTACCAGCATTACCTCCCAATAAATCTCTAGCACTTCTTAACCCATTTCGCTAGCTGCTTCTTCCACTAGGCATCAGGCAATTTGTTAAAATGATGGTGATGTTTGTAATTCTGAGATGCTGAAAACTATGATACTAATAGTTTAAATACCACTAGATCACTCATGGTGGAGAGGTGACAAAGGAGCTTTCAGACTAAGCCAGATGAGGAAGAAGGTGTTCTATTTTTGAAAACAAACAAACCAAAAAGACAGTGAAACTGTATGAACAGCAGCAGAAATTCATATGATATAATACTGATAGTGGAGTATTTAAAATAGAGCATAAATCAAAATATGACCAGGAAAGAGATGCCTCTTCAAGGTAGAGATGCTTTTAATGACGTGGATAGCAAAAACTTTGGGGACCTTCATTTTCTCAAAAGATGAAGGAACTGCAAACATTCATTAGTAAACAAAATGTGGAACACCTGAAGCATGGTGTTTAGAAGAATTTAAAGCCATCAAAAAGGAAATGAAATGTGTAAAGATCAATTTTCTAAGACATTAGTTAGCTGAAGTGGACTTGATTCACACAATCACATGATCTATTATGGTGGGAATGATAAATTGAACAGGAATGATGTCATATTGATTGTTAAAATGAACATTTCAAGATGTGTCCTAAGTTTCAATGCTATCAGTGATAGGAAAACATCCATATATCTAAAGAAAAGCCAGCATAATCTGATTATTATTAAAATGTATGCACTTAATGCTGATGTGAAGGATGAAAAAAATTAAAGATATCATCTACTTCTTTAGTCTGAAGCTGACCATATTGGATGTTGACTGGCAAAGGCATTTAGCTCTGTGTATAATAGTGAACTGTATATAAAACTAAATTAAAAAAAGACACTGAGAATACAGGGAGTTTCAGAATGCTTCATTGTGCTCATGCAGAATCTGTACTTACACCAAAAAGAATAAGTTTTTGAACAACTTACCTTGTTCAAAAAGAATAAGGAAATATATAGCTTAAAAGAAGGAAAGTGTGTCAGGCTCGTATCTTTCACCTGCATGATGAGTAAATAATCTGAGGCATTAGGTTTGGAAGAAGATTTATTTACAAACTGCAATGTGCAAATGACACAACTGTGTTTACTGAAAGCAAAGAAGACTTGCTAATGAAAATCAAAGAATGCAGTCTTCAGGATTGTTTACAATTTTATGTACAGAAATCAAAATCCTCACAACTGGGTCAATAGGGAACATTGTGATGAATGGAGAAACTATTGAAGTTGCCAAGAATTTCATGTCACGAAAAGAAAACTTAATGAATAGCAGAATATGGTCAGAAAATGTGCCAGACAATAATTCTCTTAGATTGGAAGGCACTAAAGTATGACCTAGGAAGAGCTGCCTTTTCAGAGTTGAGTTGGCCATAATGATGGGGTTGGAATAAGACCCTATCAGCAAATAAAACCTTTTGGAGCTTCATTTGGCTATGAGGTCCGACTGAAATCAGAAGAAACAGTTCCAATAACTATTAATATTTGGAAATTGGAGTTATGAATCTAGGAAAATTGAAAGTATTCAAATGTAAATGAAACCTTTAGACATTAACTTTCTAGGTGTTCATGAAGTGAAGTCTATTGAGATTGGTGATTTTTGAGCAGAAAATCACATAGTTGACCATATTAGGGCTGAAAGATTCAGGGTGACCTGAGAATAGTTTTGGATACACAGATAACAAAACCTTACATGCTGTAAGTCAGGAATATTTGAAACTTTTTTATGAATGTTGAAGACCACATGTATCCTTCAAAATGGATCATATCTCAGAATAAAACAGGTAAAATCAGAAATCCAAAAAATGAACCATAAACAGCATTATTATAAAGAGATTGAAGTCACCAAACATTCCATTTGATGAGTTTCTGCAATCAATATTCATGGATACATTGGGCAAACTTGCTACAAAAGAACTCTTGAAAATTTTTAAAGAACAAAGATGTAACTTTGTGGGCAAAAGTGTGTCTACTTCAACCCATATTGTTGATCCTGTTAGGTTCCATTGGGTTTGCTGTGGCTGTATGCATAGCAGAACAAACCATTGGCTGGCCCTGCACCTTCTGCACAATTGTATCCAAACGTTAGTCCTTTGATGCAGCCACTGTCTCAATTCCTGCCTCTTTTCCATTGCCTTTCCATTTTACCAAACATGATGGCCCTCACCAAGGACTGGTCTTTTCTGACACTGTATCCAAAGTATGTGAACACTAAGAAAAGCAGTACTTTCCCCAAGACAGATCTATTTGTCCTTTCAGCAATCTATGGTGCTTTCAAGATTCTTCTTCAGTCTCACAATTCAAATGCATAAATTCTTCCTTAGTCAATGTTCAAATCCCACATGCATATGATGCAATGGGGAACATGCTGGCTTAGATGGGGTCCTCAAAGTGCATTCTTGTTCTTCAATATTCTAAAGAAGTTCTGTGCAACAGACTTTAATGTGATTTGTCTTTTGATCTCTTGACTGGCTTCCATAAGCTTTGATTTTGGATCCAAATAAGAAAAAGTCCTTGAAAACTTCAAGTTTTTCTTCATTTAGCCCGATGTTATCTATTGGTCAAGTTGTGAGGATTTTTTTTCATGAGAGTTTAATATTCCTTACATTGAATTGTAACCCATATTGAAGGCTACATTTCTTAATATTCATTAGCAAGTGCTTCAAGTCCTCCTCACTCAGCAAGCAAAGTTGTGTTATATGCATAATGCAGGTTGCTAATAATCATTCAACCAATACATACATCACATTCTTCTTCATATCATCCAGTTTCTCGATGATTTTCTAAAGCACGCAGATTGGACAAGTATGGCAATAAGATGCTTCTCAACTCTGATGCAAACCTTTACCTTTGGTGATTTTCAACCACATAGGTTTCCATTGTTCTATTCATCCAAAAGTCTCTTCATCCATGTGCAAGTCCCAAATGAGCACGATGAAATGTTTTGGAATTCCCATTCTTCTCTAGATTATCTGCAGTTGATTATAATCTGCATAGTTGAATGCCTTTGCATAGTCCATGAAACACAAAGACACATCTTTCAGATATTCCCTCCTTTGAGCCAAGGTTCAGCTGACGTAGGCAACAATATCCCTTGCTCCACATTCTCTTCTGAAGCTTGCCTAAACTTCAGGCCCTGCCCTGTCAATATATTCCTGTAACCATTGCTGACTGATCTGAAGTAAAATTTCACTTGGGTATTACATCAATGACATCATTCTGTAGTTTGAGCCTTATCTTGAGACACTTTTGCCAAGACATGGTATGGTCAATAACTTTATATGCAGTTATGTGCTGTAAATGAGTTAGGAAGGCAGAAGAGGAATGAAGGCTTTTTAAATTATAGGCTTATCAAAGATAGTAAGGATGGCACATGGGCTGCCAAAGAAGTGGAAAAATTTGTCTTGCCATTCACTTCAGAATGCTCCTTCATGTGAGACACATGAGACCTCATCTCACGTACTTGAGACGTGGTACTAGAAGTAACTCATCCTTGGAGAGGATATCACACCTTGGAAGCAGGGAGTCCATGAAAAAAAAAAGGAAATCCCATAGTGATATGGAGTGACAGAGTGACTACAAACTTGGACTCAAACATTGTAATAGTTGTGAGGATGGACAACACAGGGTGGAATTCTTTTCTTTCTTTCTTTATTCTTTTTAAAAAGGAGTTAGAAGCAATTCAATGATACAGAGCCAGAATAACATCTGCTTGGTAGAAGACTCCACTAACTCAAAGTTTATTTAATTACAATTTTCCCACTTACATGTACATTAGTTTTATATAATCTGTTGCACAGTACACCCCCCATTAATTCTATGCCCACGAGACTTTCATGTTCAAAAAGTTGACTTTTCTTACTTAAATCTGGATGTACCTACACCCGATCTTACAATAGTTGACTGATTTTCTTACATACATGGGCACTTTCAGAGTTTATAGAAAAAAATAGAATTAAATGAAAATGGTAGGGAGACCAGGGATGTGAACAGCCTTATCATCATGCAGAGTTCTTTGAAAAGTGGATTATTGAAGATACAGCTTTCTTGCTTTTGTACATTTTCTCTATATGGAATCTAGGATAGGTACTCTACACAGACAGTATTTTCATTAATAGTTTCGAGGAGTTAAACAAGGTGAAGGGTATTGTGGAATGAGTACTTAATAATAATGAGCACAAGGAAGAAGAAACCATTTTATTACTGCTTCTAGTATTGATTACATAACCCTTTTAAACATGTTTGAACTTTTTAACTATGTAAATTACATTCATGTTATGACTTAGAATTAATTAAAAGAATATTCTCAGAAGTTTTTTGAAGCCCCCTTATGTGTATTGTTAATAATGTATTCCTCTTCTCTACTTTGAGATGGCAATAAGACCTGAAATGGATGAGAATGCATTGAATCCTATTGGGGGGCTCTATTTCCCCCTATCTCTTGGAGCAGTGTTATGTATGTATGTCCGTGGGTGTCTGTGTGTGTGTGCATGTATGAGTTTACATGCATTTGTGGGTTTAAACTGAAATGATAAAACTAGATCACCAAAGTAAGGCCATATTAAAGAAAGCCCTAATAATGTTCATCATTCAGTATAAGATAATCTGCACTAACATTTGCTGAGCAGTTCTCCTGAATTTGTTTAGAAAACTGGGGAATATGGTTTGAGGCGTGAGCAATTGCAAAGACTTGTTTTCTTCATAGACTTTTTACACTAAATATTGATGCCAGCCACCCCAAAACTGGGTACTATTACAAGTTAAGGATTTGTGCAAACACATCATTTTATCTGTTCAAGATGTTTTGGTTTTAACTTTTAAAGGCATATTGCCCATATTCTAGGTCATGCAGATCTAAGCTTGGTTTAGAAACTAGTGATAAACATCCCATTAGGGGTCTTATACCTAGAAATAGAACTCAAAGCAGCCAGAAATTTCCAGAACAAAGTCAACAGGCCGTAGAGAGCCTCTGTCTGTTGAGGAATGATTTGATCTATTTAAAAAAATATATCGATCACCTTTTATGCACCAGACATTTTTCTGAGCACCAGGCTTATGCTATCAACAAATAACCAGAAAGTCTTTCCATCAAGGGATGAGCAGTTTATTGAACTGACTTTACAATTTGATCTATGGCTTCTTTTAGTAGATAAGGGGGTTCAGAATTAGAGTTAATAAAAGATTCTGTGACTTAACTGTGCCACATGAAAAATAAATGAATTCTCTAAGTCTTCTTCACTTCCAAACTGTGGGTAGAAATTCATACTCTTCCTAGATTGCTGTGAATACTAGATGAGAGGTAAATCACACAGCAATATATCTGAACTATGCCAAATGGAAACTTTCCTGAAATCATGTTTGAATTTGATTCTTTCACTAATCAATTACTCAATTAGCTATGGAAATTCCTCATCCTGGCCATCTTTGATAACTGGAGTCATCTGGAAGATGGGAAAAAGGATTTGACAATACTTGTGAAAATGATGCTGAGAAATAATATTGGGTTCCTAAATATCTTTGGCACTTAGTAATGGCCCAAACCAAGGAGGTTTAATTGTACATTAAGATAACATTCCAACCCATTTCAGTCCAAGCCCACAAGTCTGATATTAGCCTATATGTCTGATACAAGTCTTTAAAGTCTTCTTCAGATGCATGAAGTACACGCAATGATGCAAAATGCAGGATGATAACAAGCCAGTGGGTAGAAAGTCTTTGGATCCAGTGGCATTATAAACATCCCAGCATTGGCAGGGGTCTCCAAGGGGCTCCTCCGTGTTCAGAGATCTGGTTGCATCCATGTGACTTGCCTGACTCAGGGCACTAGGGTAGCTCCATGTGGCTTCTCCTCAGGGATGTCTGACAGGAATTCAGCCTTGTTCCTAGAGAGTCTCCAAATGAGTGTCTACTGTTTCCAAGAAGTACCATATTTCCCAGAATTTTCAGAGGAGAAGGCCGTGCACACACAGAGGTCTCATTGGCTAGTTCCATATTGACAGGCTAGACTCCACCCCTACCCTCTTAATCCCCAAATGGACACCAGATTAGGTGAATGCCACAGCCTCTTACAGTTCTTCTAGCATTCCATTTATCAATTTTGTCAAGCATATTCGTACATACGTTGCTTTGATCATTTCCAAAACGTGTTCCTATTCTTGAACTCATTGTAGCGGCCATGTTGTCAGCCCATGCTCTTGAGAACCTTCCCCTCCTTCATTGCCCCTCGACTTTACCTACCATGATGTCCTTTTCCCAGAACAGGACTGATATCTCCTGACAACATGTTGAAAATATGTGAGACAAAGTTACCATCTTTGTCTCTGAGTGTACTTCTTCCAAAGCAGTTTGGTATCACACACATTATCCCTACTGCACAGATGAGAGAACTGAGATTAACAAAACCATCAATTATATCTGTCATGGAACCCTACTATATGAGAGGAAACCACTTAAAGAAAGTTACAGATCTCAATTCATTTAATACCTACCATAGCCCTAAGAGGTAGGTACTATTTTTTATTTCTATTTAGCAAATATCTTTTTTGTGAGTAAATTGCCACACCTATTTTCCATGAATTGATAAGTGGTTTCAGATTACTGGATTTTTAGTTCACATCAAAACAGTTAGCCACTATGACCATAGCTTCTGATCTAGCTGGTAGCACTCAACATAGTTGTTTTTATTTCTACCTATCTCTTTCTTTTCCTTTGAGGGCTCTGTTATTCAGTCTGTGAATGAGAAATGAATGACATCTGTCATTTGTTACTGAACTCAAGCACTCTTCATCACCATCCATGAGGCACAAAAATAAGGCTGAATTTCCACTTAATATTCAAATTGGAGTAGCTTAAATCTTAATTGGAAGATCAAAGATCACAGCCTTTGGATTAGAACTAATTGTAAAGGAAACAAAAATGTTCACATTTTTTGTGATAGAAAAAAAAAATTTAAGAAATGGGGAAAAAAAGGTTGAAATTGTTAAGGGTTTCCAGTTACTTGAACTCAAAATCAATGCTCATGGAAACAACAGTTAAAATACCTTGCTCATTCATCCTGTTCTTGTTGTCAGGAGAGATCACTCCCTGAAAAATGACACCATGCTTGGTAAAATACAGGGGAAGTAAAAAATAGGGATATGCTTGCCAAATTGAATAACACAGTGTCTTCAACAGTGGACTCAAGCATGAGAGTCATTGTGCTGATGGTGCGGGAGGGGTGGAGTCTCACTCTGTAAAGTTGATTGATGTAAGTGGAACTGACTCAGCAGCAGCCAAAACAGCAACATATTTCACTGTGGATATCTGCTGTTATACTTCTTTAAAGTGACCAAGCACCAAAGTGGTCCTTTAAGGGCCAAAGTATGCTGACACAAGCCATGTTATTTTTAATCACTCATATGCCAATTTCATTCAACTTCAACCCGATCTTGAATTTGAGCAACTTGTGGGCCCCAAGAGTCAAAATAGAACCTTGAGTATACATCAGTTGAATTTGAAGAGCATCTCCATAGCAGATTGATAGATTGACTGTTGATGACAAATGGACAAACTAGTTGTCAGATGGCCTCAAGAGGCACATGAAGACAGTCAAAGGTCATTTCAAAGACATGAAAGAAAGAAAAGACCAAAGCAAGTCACACAAGAAACTCTAAAGCTTGCCCTACAATGTAAGTGTCTAATACATATTAAATAAATAATGAAATGAGATATCCGAATGGAATATTTCAAAAAGTAAACCAGGAACACAAAGCAGATTTTTGAAATGAACTTTAGAAATAAACTTAAAAGACAGGAAGGAAGAACATGCTCAGAATATCTCATGCAGAAACAACTGAAGATAGCATCCAAGATTTGAGTTATAATATTGGAAGACTTCATGAAGAAAATAATAAATGATGCAGGAAGCATCGAAAAGTGGTTGAGGAAATATAGAACCACAGTATCCAAAGATTGGTCCATGTTCAAAAATTTCAAGAGGTAGCTTATGATCAAGAACTAGTGGCTTTGAAGGAAGAAATCTTGTTCAAAAATTTAAAAACTCCAGAAACTCATGGAATTCTAATGGAAATGTTTCAAGAAACTGCTGTATCTCTGTTTGATGGCTTGTATTGACACCCTTAAAATAGTTTTGTAACAATGCTAAGGCAGAACAGATGCCAGGCCAAGAGGCTGACGAGCAGAGAGAGGCCTGCTTATGGACAGAAAAGAGAAGATAAAGGGGAATAAATACATTCCCTCTGGAAAAAAATACATTCCCTCTGCTCTTGGAGAACATCTCAAGTGTTAAAGAGCAGTGGACATATTGGATGTGACATGAGGATAGTTCTACTTGCTTCATTCCCCGAACCAGCAGCTTGCCAGAATTTCAAGTTGAAAGACTCATATTGGAGAAGTAGTTGAAGAACAAGGAGACTGCTAGGCAGAGGCACAAAAAAGCATTAGTGGCAAATGAAGGATACAAGGATAAAGGCTCAGTCTCTATTTGGAAAGTGGCTGTTACAGACTGACATGCCCCCCCCCCCCACACACACAGTATTAAAGTCCTAGCTCCCAACCCTGTATGTATGACCTAGCTTGGGAATATGATTATTGAAATTCTATTAAATAAATATGAAGTCACAGAGAGCAAACACAAGTCCTAGTCTCATCTGAGTTACTATTGCTTTTAGAAACCATAAGATCAGTTCTGACTCATAGCAACCGTATGTATAAGAAAACAAAACGCCTTCTGGTCCTGTGTCATCCTCACAATTGGAATTATCCTGAGCCCATTGTTGCAGCTACCTAGCCAATCAATCTTTTTGAAGATCTTCCTCTTTGTCACTGACCTTCTCTAGGGACTGGTTTTTACTGACAAGATGTCCAAAGTACAGGAGACCTAGGGATCATTCTGGTTCCACTTATTGAAGGATAGATGTATTTGTTGTTTTAGCAGTCCATGTCACTTCCATATTCTTCAGTAATCATCTGAGATGTGTCAGGCAGTATAAGATATGACAGAACAATAATTTATAAAGTATGGAGGGTTGGTGGGGGAGGGAGGAGCAGGAACAGAGGAGAAAGGATGAGAAGCTGATATCATGGGCTCAAGTGGAAAAGCAGATATTTGGAGAATGAAAATGGAAGCAGGCATGTGAAGGTGCTTGGTACAGTATATGTATTTATGTATTGTGAAAAATGATGTACAAACCCCCAATAAAATGATTCTAGTTAAAAAAGAACTGTTAAAGAGACAGACATAGACAGAGGAAGATGTGTGATATGATGGTGAAGGCAGACAGAGTGCCAAGTCAAGGAAATCTTAGGAGTGTGAGGATCAGTTTCTGGCAAAGACATGAGATGATTCATCTCTCAGATTTCTCTGAAGGAACATATATGGCCAGTCCCTGATTGCACCAGTGACCTCTAGAACAGTAAGATGTTCTATTTCTGTTTTTAAAAGGCATCCAGTTAGTAGTATACGATAATAGCAGCCCAAGAAAAGGAGACAAAGATAACAATTTCCATGTCTGTAGAATTTAATGACTCACAAGTCATTAGCACATGAGGCTGAAAGTGTACAGAGCGGTTGGAGACTGTGAAGTTCTCAGAGGAATTTCATCTTATGACTAGCAGGGCCAGTGTTAGAATTGTTTAGCATACACTAGCTCTGTGTTGGTCACATCAACACAGGTATTTATATTACATGAGATGATGGAATCAAAGAACTTCCTACTTCCCCTCATGCAAACACTTGAAGCACTGAAGATCGAACAGAGCAGCAGCCACACCAGGCAGAGCGCCACATGCACATCGCCAAAAATGGAACTATGTATTTCTCTTTGGAAACTTTCTTCCTCAGATTTCTTTATCATGTAGGACACTGATCCTCGTTCTGAATTCTGTCTATTTTGAGTAGTTTAAATAGATGCTTGCTTGACTTGTTTGCTCACTCTGCTGGTTTGTGTACTCTGTGATTCTGGGATTATGGATCTGGTATTTGAAGAATCAGATGGGGCATTCAAGATGAATTGGTTTCGGTAGAGCTTCCAGACAAAGAACGGACTACAAAGAAAGAATAAGAGGTCCATTTCCGAGACATTCTTATTGTAAGGTGGTATCAAATTATTCTGGCTCATAGCAGCCCCATGTACAACAGAACTGAACAATGCCTATGCTCGCAATTGGTCATGCATTTGAGCCCAGTTGCAGCCACTGTGTTAATATCAAGGGCATTCCCCTTTTTTTTGTTGCCTACTTATTTTGTCAAGCAGAATGTCTTTCTCCACAAACTGACATCATGTCCCAAATACAAAAGATGAAGTCTCACCATGTTTGCCTTTAAGGGGCATTTTGGATGTATTTCCCTCATCCATGTATCCATATTTCTTCTTTGGGAAGTTTACAATGCTTTCAATATTCTTCACCAACACTTTAATTAAAATGCATCAATTATTCTTTTGTCTTTTATTGAATGCCAACTTTCACATGCATATTAGGTCTCAGTCAAGTGCATCTTAATTTTCAAAGCATCATTCTTGCTTTTTAGTACTTTCAAAAGATTTATGCAACATATTTTCCCAATACAATGCATCCTTTCACCTTTTGGCGGCTGCTTTAATGATCACTGATTGTCGATCCAAGCAAGATAAAACTCTTCAACGTGATCTTTTCTGTTTGGATTTCAGATTTCAGATTTTATATTGAGCTGGAATCCATATGGAAGGTTGCAGTACTTGATGTTCATCAGCACGTGCTTTAATTCTTTCTTACTTTCTGCAAGCAAGTTTTTGTCACCTACAGGTAGCAGGTTATTAATAAGCCTTCTTCCATTTTCGATGCTTTATTCTTCTTCAGAAAATTCAGTTTCTGTGATTATTTACTTAGCATGTAGGGTGAATAAGTACCTTTCCTCATCTGAAGCCATGCAGAATTCTCTTGTTCTGTTTACATAACTGCCTCTTGATCCATATACAGGTTCTACATGAGGACAATGGAATTCCCATTCTTGAAAAGGATATCCATAATTTGTCATGATATACATGATCAAATGCCTTTGCAAATACCTTGTGTCAATATAACACAAATAAAATATCCCTCATTTCATAACTTCTTCTGAATCCAGCCTGAACAGTTCCCTGTCAATGTATTGTTGCAAGCCGTATTGGATGATAATCGGAAACATTTTACTCTCATGTGATATAAAGGCTATTGTTCTCTAATTTTAGCATTTCACTTGGTCACTTTTGCATCAGAACTGTAGCAAAGATGGTTCTCTTAAAGTCAGTTGACCAAGCAGCTGTCTTCCAAATTTCCTGCCATTAGTGAATGAATACTTCCAGTGCTTGCTTGTTGAAATGTTTCAATCTGGATTCCATTAATTTGGGGGGCCTTGTTTTTTGATAATGCTTTTAGATCACCTCGAACTTCTTCCTTTGGTACCATTGAGTCTTGCAGCCTATTGAATAGCAGTAGAACATTGTCAGGTACTGAAACCTCGTGAACGGCAATAGAATGCAGTCATAAATAATACCAGAGTGTGAGCTCCTCGGGTAAGAAAACACTGCAGAGTGATTGAGGAACAGCTACCTTTGCAAAGTAGAGTCAAACATAGCGACCAGGAAAGAATCTTGACTTCTTGATCTACTACAAGTCAAAACGAGTAGAAACAGCTGTAAACATCTGTTAAAAATCAGAACTTGACATGGACAAGTATGAATCTAGGAAAATCAGGTCTTCAAAACAAAAGGGATCAAAGAAGATCAATAACACCAAGAAGATGAACCCACTGGAAGGGATTGATATATATGCTCACTTCACAGAAGGGGGACCTGACAGAATGTGGGAATTACAAAGCAATATCCTTAATATCACATGCGTGTGAAATTTTCCTCAGCGTCTTTGAGCAATAGTTTCAGCAGTGCATTTGCAGGTAGCTCAAGGTGATGGGAAGCAAACAGCCGTCAAAAAGAGGAAGATCCTTGTAGAGAAGGATCTGCATAATTACAGCAGCAAGGACTCAAGCATAAGAATTATGAGGATGGTGCTTGGCCTTGCAGGGCTTTCCTTCATTGTACATAGGTCACCACGAGTCAGAATTGACTGGCTGCTACCTAACAAAAAGAACAATAAACGGCTGCAATCATTTGCAGTTTCCAAAAAATGTTATCATTAAAAGTGGCCATAATAAATAAATAAATATATGTATATATATCTCACAATTTAGGATGCTTAAAACAAAAGATTTATTGGTCTGACAGAGACTCATGAAATCCTCCAAAACTAGACCCTTAGATGCCCTCCAACCAGGAACTACACTCAGCCCTGTGGATCAACTTTTAGCTAAGCAAGTAGGCACACAAAGTGGTTCATGACACCAAGGATGGATGCGCTTCTCAATGCAACTAACCATAGAAGACCAAAAGGCCATTTCTTCGACAGACATAAAGCCCAGAATGAGGGAAGGTAAAGTTAAGAAGAACCAATGGAAAGAGTGATCTCCAGGGGAATGTGTGAAGAGTGTTATGATACTGAAGCTATTGTAAATGATGTCAAGTAACACTATGTGCCTAATTGTGGGTTGGAAAAATAATTTGCTTTGAAAAATAAGAATACAAAAAATAAGAATAAGAATAAAAACTAAGGGCTGATCCCTGGTGGCCTAAGTGGTTGAGTGCGGGGCTGCAGCCAGCAGACTTGGTGGTTCAAATCCAGGGGCGGCTCTCAGGAGACCACCAGAGGGCAGTGAGACCCCCAAAAAAAATTAAAAAACCTAAAAAAGAAAGCGGGATCTCTGGTCATCAGGATAAGCACTGGAAGGCAGAGCTGGGAAGGACATGGGCAATCTTAGACCTTTTGAAAGACCATCTTCTGTATCTTACCTCCTCTAAAGCTTGTAACTTTCACAATAAACAGATACATCCTCAAGTTTATTTTCTAAAACTGACACCGATTCTGCCTGAACTATTAACCCTGAGATGAATGAGAAATAACTAAGATGACAATAGTGCTTTTAGTTTCTGTCAAATCACCTCTGAATCATGGGAAATGTCTGCATCATGGAACAAGTTATTGTCCAGTCTTGTGCTATCCTCATGATCATTACTGAAAGATCTTCCATATTTCAGTTATGTGATAGCACACACTCAAACATTTTAATTCCCACAGAATTTTTCTGCTTATAGGCCTATACCCTTGACTAGGTTTTGCACATCTTGAAGACCATCTTTTATTTTGTCAAGGCTGTATCCTCAGCCCTTACCTTTTAGCCTAGCTCATAAAGGCAGAACATATGCTTGCTTAATGAACAAAGGAATAAACATAGTCAGTACTAAAATGTCTTCATTTTACAAATGATAAACAGATATGTATTGGAAGAAGGGAGGCCAGGGTGTTTCTTAGAGGCAAGGGTGACAAGGATGCATCTTAAGTAATTTGGACAAGTCCCTGGAGGACGTCATGGTTGAGAAAGTCAAGGCGTGTCACAAAAGAAAAAAGTTCTCAAAGAAACGGATTGACACGAAGGCTGCAACAATAGACTTGAGCAGAAGAACACTTCTGCAGACAGAGCAGACCTGAGCAGTGCTGAGCTTTGTTGTGCATAAAGTCCCTATTGGTTGGAACTAACTCAATGGCCTCTATCAAAAACATCAAGAACTGAGCATCTAGGATCCATCATCAAGTTAGGAGAACTGCAATTGGGAGACGTACCAGAGATGAGAGTGATGAGACCTGCCTTGCTTTGGATATGCCATAAGGTAAGACCAAGACCAGCTGCCTAGCTTTAAATTTGCAGAGATATATATGAGACTTCATAGTCCCTCTACAGCATTCCCTGTGCTAATTCAGTGATATCTGTGAGCTTCGATTCATTTACTTCTTCAGCTTAACTGGTACAGCTTCATCCATAATACTTTATTTTGTGGGTGGAAGACTATATTCCATATTTAATTTGTAAGTTTGTCCCCGGAAAATCCAGTTTATTTTCTGTGTTGGGCAGATCCAATCAATACTATCAGTTTTTCTGGATGTGTAATACTTTATTTTTCAACGCAATTATACCTGAGTAATTTGACATTCCCTTGTATACAATGGCTGATCAATCAATCCATTCATGTATTGGGAGTATCCCAATTGTGACCACATTTTATTTATAAAATAGCTCCCCTGTTAAACTGAATTTTATCCTTCTTAAAGGCTCCTCATGGACATGGAGTGGGTCTGCTTAGCTCTAAACTGAAGACCAGGAAACCTCAAGCTCACAAGCTGGTGTGCATACATGACCGAAAATCAAGCACTTCTTCTCGTCAGAACTCAGACTGTGACTTGCCTTCTGTGACTCCAAACACCACATTCAAGCCCATGGTGGGGGAGGCACTGTCACTGTTGATATCAAATTAAGCCACCTTTTTCTGCCTCTTTCTTCAATACTCTCTATTTGTCTCTTAGACTTGGGCATTTGTTTGTGGTCGTTTCACAAGGAAAAGGATACGTCCTCCATGAAGATCCTCTGACTCAGATCAGGAAAACCGCAGATGAATCCTTCTTGTAAATTATAACCCATGCTCTCATGGTGGTAAAACCACAGCAGCATGTTCTCTTGACTGTGTTCATACTGGTCTACACAGGGAGGGGGGAAAAGGAGACTTCAGGAAACTTGAGGCACTAATTTTTGCCTCAGGGTTAGACCAGAAAAAGCATGCACATGAGCGTGCACGCATACACACCACCACAGACACATGTCAGGACAGAGGCCGGGAAGCAAACGGTAGATGGCTGTTAAAAACAAGGATTTATAAAAACTAGACCTTGAACAATAATCTGCTACTAGCCATCTCTGGCAGATGCTCAGCATTGGACCTGGTAGTAACATCTCTGAGGGAGCACATCTCTTTGGGAGAATGGGATGCAGAACGTGCCTGGGTAGGCATCCGTGCAAGGTTCTCTCAGCTCCATCTCTGTGCATGTGCAGTAAGAATCACAAACACATATACAGGACATACTTAAGAGTCATCCAAAACTACCCTGGAAAGCTTATGTGTGTGTCTTTAGTTGAGCAATGACATTAGGTTTTCTGGTTTGACAATAATTTCCCCAGAGCCAAGGGTCATGGCATTATTGCCAAGCACTTCCTCGCATGGTAATACAACTCTAATGCTACTGTATATTGACAAAGTGGCTACAGCAATGGGCTAACCCATAGTAATGATTGCGAAGAAGGCCCAGGACCAGCTTGTGTTTTCTTTTTCTAGCTTGTGTTTTCTTCAATTGTTCATAGGGTCTCTGAGAATCAGAGTGACCTGGAAAGCACTTACAGAAACAATTACTTTCCTAATACACATGCCCATATGGTTCACTCCAGAATGGCAGGCACAGGCCAGGCCAGCCCTGGCCTGATTGTCTGTCCACAGGCGGGGGGGGGGGGGGGCAGAGAATGAAGAGTTACTGATACAGTGACTCATGAGCAGCTCAAATCCTGTATTTCCAAATGAGTGGGCACTCTCTTCTGTTATGCCATTCCTCTTTAAAAACAAAACAAAGCAGCAGAGTGTGAATCTTTGCATGTAACTATAAATATATATGAGGGGGTACTGCAACATTTGTTTCTAAAGCTATGTATTTAAATGCTTTTTTACAAAACAATCCTATCACCTTCAACGTACTCTCCTTTACAATTTCATTCTTGGAAACATTTTCTAAACTCATTTATTTGGATGACTGATGGCACCTCCTTCAAGTTTGCCTTAACTGCTTCTGTGTCACCAAATTCCTATTCTTTCATGTCCCTTTGCATTCAAGGAAGCAAAAAGAAGTCTCACTGATGTCAGGTGTGTAGGATAAGAGAGGTATGCTGGGTTTTTTTTAATCATTTTATTGTGGGTTCATACAACTCTTAGCACAATGCATACATGCATTTATTGTATGCAAAGTACACTTGTACCATTGATTCAATCATCATTCTCAAAACATGTTCTTTCTAATTAAGCCCTTGGTATTGGTTCCTCCTTTTTCCACTCTCTCCCCTCTACCCCCTCCTTCATGAGCCCATGATAATTTACAAATTATTATAATTTTGACATATCAATTGCTGTCCAATGTCTCCCTTCACCCACTTCCCTGTTGTCCGCACCCCAGGGGGGAGGTTATATGTAGATCCTTATAATCAGTTCCCCCTGTCTACTTGATCTTCCCGCCACCCTCCCTGTGTCACCACTCTCCCCACTGGTCCTAAAGGGAACAGCTGTCATGGATTCTCTATGTTTTTGGTTCCTATCTGTACCAGTGTACCTCCTCTGATATAACTGGATTTGTACAATTGAATTCAGATCATGATAGTCGGAGGATGGAAGCAGTTTAGAACTAGAGGAAAGTTGCCTATTTCACCGTTGCTGTACTGTGCCCTGACTGGCTCATCTCCTCCCCTCAACCCTTCTGAAAGGGGATGTCACTTCCCTGCAGATGAATCTTGGATCCCCAATCGGCACTCCCCCACATTTATAATGATATTATTTTAAGTTCTTTGATACCTGATACTTGATACCTTCGACACCTCATTGTCACACAGGCTGGTTTATTTCTTCCATGTGGACTTTGTTGCTTCTGAGCTAGATGGCTGCTTGTTTCCCTTCAAGACTTTAAGACCTCAGAAGCTATATCTTTTGATAGCCGGGCATCATCAGCTTTCTTCATCACAATTGATTATGCACACCTTTGTCTTCAGTGATCATATCAGGATGGTGGGCATACAGTGATATGTTTTTGTCCTTTGATGTCTAATAACTTTTTCCATTGATACCTCATGGTCACACAGGCTGGTGTGCTTCTTCCATGTGGTCTTTGTTGCTTCTGAGCTATATGGCCACTTGTTTGCTTTCAAGACTTTAAGACCCCAGATGCTATATCTTTGATAGCTTGGCACCAACAGCCTTCTTCACCACTTTTCCTTGTGCACATATCTGTCTTCAGTGATTGTGTTGGGAAGGTGAGCATCAAAGAAAGGCATGCTGTTTTTTTGCCCAAACTGGCCCACTGACATGACTGGATGAGCAGGTGCAGTGAGTAGCGGCAAAACCAGTACCTTCTCTGCCACAAAAAAGGCCTTTTTAAAAAATCATTCCCTGTTATGCGATCTTTTCAGAATCTCTAACTAGAAAGCTTGATTAATAGTCTGATCTTCTGGAACAAACTCCAAATGCACTGGGAGTTGACATTTTCACCCATTCGGGAAGTTGACAGATGTCCACTATGAGGCTAGTCATCAATCAACATTTCACCTTTATTAAAACGAGAAAACCATTCTTATAGTTGAGTTTTTCCCATGGAACTGTCCTTGTAAACTGCGTTGACCATCACCACAGTTTCTGTGTCATCTTTCCAATCGCAAACAAAATTTCAGAGCCTCACGCTCTTCTCTTAAATCTGCCATGACCAAAAACGAGGTTCAGGTGAAACTTTGTTTAAGAAAAAAATCACTGTGACCCGAGAGACCCTTCCCAGTTGACACCACTATGTGGACTAACTTAGAGCAGATTTCTAGATGCTCATCCAGTGGGGAAAAATGCATACTATGAACTCCCCCCCCCACCCCCTCCTAGCACAATTCTGTTTTTTTTTTTTGAGGGGAGTATCCCTTTGTATGCCATAGATTTCTCATTTGAATGTTAAAAAAATACGCAAGGTAGAATTTGCAACTGGTGGTTCTCAGGACCAACTTGCAACATTGGAGAAATCACCTTGTTTTAATTGCCTTCAAGCAGAAGATTGTGAAAGCTCAGAAAAACTTTTTTTTCCCAAAGAAGCAGAATGGACTCAAACCTGCCATGTTTAGCTTTTCAGTAATTTAACCAATTACTCCAACCAGACTCCTTTTTCACTTAAGAAAATGCTTGATAAATACTCACTAGGCCTGGATCAATGTAGGATGAAGGGTAGAAGTATACCCATGGCAAAGATTGACAAAAGATCGGGGTACATGGATGGTTTACCTTTTGTGTTAGTCTGGGTAGACTAGAGGAAGAAATTTCATAGACATGCATAAAAATATAAGGAAAAGGTTTATATACAAGAGGAACAGGACATTGAGCCCAGACCAGTTCAAAATCATAAGTCCAATATTAACTCATATGCCCGAAGTCAGTCTATAAAGTCTCCTTCTGACTCACGAAGGCACAGGTCAGTGGGTGCAGAATCCTGGTGCTGGCAGGGATCTCCACATGGATCTTCACTTCTAGGGCTCAGGGTCCATCAACAGCAGAAGCAACTCATCGCTGGCAGAGGTCTCCATGTGGCCGCCCCAGCTTCAGAGGTCTGGCTCCATCAGGGCAAAGCCATGTGGTCTCTCTGCCAGCTCCTCCAGCTCCTCGGATGCTGCCATCTTGTCTTGTCCACGATTAATCATCTCTCAGACTAACTCACAACAACTGGGGAAGATAGCTTCTCATCTTCAAGAGGGGAATATCACAAAATTTCCCAGAAGTCAATAGAAAATAATGGAGAATATTGGGAAAATGAGAATACCAGAGCATATTTCTTTGTGCTTACATGAAGTCTCTGCATAGGCTAAGTGGCAATGGTTAAAAAAAAAAGATCCTATGAGGATTAAAATCAGGAAAAATATGTCTCAGAGTTGCATCCTTTCACCATACTTTATTCAAACTCTATGTGGAGCACTTAATCCAAGAAACCGGTTTACAAGAAGAACATAGCTGTAACATAGCAGGAAAGTTCATTGACAACCTGTGATGTGCAGTGAATCCATCTCACTGAGGACTCCTCCACATTTACTAACTTTCTCCAGTTACTTGCTAACATATCCAAAGGATATAATATGAAGTCTTTCCATCCTTGCCTCTCTGGAGCACTATGTTTGCACTATGTTAGTGGACTAGAGAAACAAATTCATAGACACGCATATGTGTATAAGAAAGAGGTTTATATACAAGAGCAATTGAATATTTAGAATACATCCCAGCCCAGTACAGATCAAGTCCATTAGTCTAATATTAGCCCATATGTCTGATATCAATAAATTGAGCCCTCTTCAGACTCATGAAACACATGCAATGATGCCAAATGCAGGACAATCACAGGCCAGTGGTTAGAAAATCTTGTGGATCCAGTGGTGGTGTAAGCATCTTAGTGTTGGCAGGGTTCTCCACATGGCTTCTCCAGTTTCAAGACTCTGGCTGCCATCAGTCTGTCTCCACATGGCTTTTCAACAAGAATGTCTTGCAGGGACTGAGCAGAAAAAGTGTGTGTGTCTCTCACTTCCAAGGGGGATTGCAGATGATCCTAAAGCCTATCAATAGATATAGGATCTGGGGTCTTAAAGGGTTAAAGATAAACAAGTGGAAATCTAGTTGAGAAGCAACGAAGCCCACATGGAAGAAGCACTCCAGCCTCTGTGATCATGAGATGTGAATGGGATCAGATATCAAGCATCAAAAACCCGGAAAAAAAAAACATATCGATGTGAATGAGGGGGAGGGAGACGCAAAGCCCATCTGTAAGCAATTGGGCTCACAGAGGGGTCACAAGGAAGAGATGAGCCTTTTAAGGTACAGTACAGCATTGAGGAAGCATAGCATTTTAGTTCTTTGGTGCCCCCCCCACCTTATCATGACCCCAATTCTACCTAACAAATCTCGCTTGACCACAGAATGTACACTGGTACAGATAAGAACTTGCAACACAGGAAATGCAGGACAGATAAAACCCTCAGGACCATGATGAGAGTAGGGATACCAGGAGGGTAAAGGTAAGTTGGGAAACTGATGCCAATAGTATACATATAAACCCCTCCCAGGGGGACAGGCATTAGAAAAGTGGGTGAAGGGAGACACCAGTCAGTGTAAGGCATGAAAAAATATTTATGAATTATCAAATGTTCCTGAGGGAAGGAGGATGGGAGGGGAATGAACTGATATTAAGGATTCAACTAGAAAAAAATGATTTGAAAATGATAATGGTAGTGCATATACAAATATGCTTGATACCATGAATGCATGTATGAATTGCGATAAGATCTGTAAGAATCCCCAATAGGATGATTAAAAAAGAAGAAGTAGCTGTGTAAAGAGAATAATAAGATGCAGTATGATTTTAAAATCAAGAATGGTGTGTTTCAAGATTGTCTCTTTTCATGGTACTTACTCCTTCTATATGTTGAGCAAATAAAACATTATATGAAAAAGAATGGGGTATCAGAATTGGCAAAATGTTTATCGACAAGATGAAATATTTTATGGGTAGCACAATTTTGTTTGCTGAAACCGAGGAGGACTTGAACCATTTTCTCATGAAAATGAGATTTACAAATCATTATAAAGAGAATTAAAACCCCACAACTGGACCAATAGGAAACATAATAATAAATGGAAAAAAAAACAATTGAAGATCACAAGGATTTCATCTTACATGGGTCCACAATCGATGTCAGGGAAGCAGCAGTAAGAGACAGTACCACAGTGCATTAGGGAAATCTGCTGTAAAAGTCCTCTCTAAACTTGAAAAGCAAGACTGTTACTTTGAGTCCTAAGGTACGCCTGCTCCACCTCATGGTATTTTCAATTGTTTCATATGCATGTGAAAGTTGGACATTTAATAAGGAAGAGCAAGGAATAAGTGATGAATTTGAATTGTGGCGCTCGCTAGGAACCACATGCTGTTAAAAGAACAAGGACATCTCTTGGAAAAAAGAACCACCATAATGTTTCAAAGAAGTAAGGATGGCAAGACTTCATCTCATGGGCTTTGGACATGTTATCAAGGGACACCTGTAAAAGGATATAATACTTGGTTAAAGTTGAGGGGTAGTGAAAAAGTGGCAGAAGACCCTTGAAAATATGGATTACATAGTGGCTTCAATGATTAGCTAAAACATAAAAACATAAAACATAAAAACAATTGTGAGCACCGCACAGGGCCCGGTGTTGTTTCATTCTATTTTACTCTGGGTCACTCAGAGTCATTCTAACTAGATGGCATACAGCAACAATATGAATCCTGTATAACGTCATACTGCATGCTATTCAATGCCCTTAAAGAATTCACAGTGATTATCATATTAGGACATTTGGGGATTTCTGAATCTTGGTTCTTTGCACGATGAAAGAATTCATGCAGTAGCCCATGTTGTTATCCAAGTGTATTTTTATGAAGGATAGGACAAGTTTCAGGTTTTACAGTCCCAAAGGGATCCACAATTGAACTGAAAGCAATGATGTGGAAAAGAGCACACACAGGTGCATTTTTGGGGGCAGTGGGGGGGGGGGGAGAGGAGAATCCCAGGAGACTAGAAGCCCAAGAATGGCTGAGAGCATGTGGGCCAAAAGGCTGTGGGCCTCAAGTAGACTTAGAGTGGGTACATGTTCACCCATGCAGGGGAGAGAGACCCTCTTTCTCTACATGCCTCTGACCAGTTGACTGGCAAGACAGTGTCCCAGAGCATGCACCCTGACTTTATTCTAGGCCACCCTCTGGATGGGGGAAGGCATAATGATGGTATTGTTTGACCCTATTGCCTGATTTAGATCTAGCTGGGTGATGTCATGAGTCTGGGCCTAGTTTGGCCTGCCCAGGTATACCTCCCATCTGGCTCAGGGGCTTGTGTATGAGCATGTTCAATTTGGGGTTTTCATAGGTATCCACTGGTTGCCCATTTGAAATTTATCTTTACTAACACTGTCTATTTGGACAACCTATTGATTACTTTCAGGAAAAAAAATTCAGTAACTCTTATGCAGTAATTTTTTTATAATTTTTTTGGGGGATCTTACAGCTACTACAACATTCAGTACATCATTTGTATCAAGCACATCTGCACACATGCTGCCACATACATTTCCAAACATTTTCCACTTGAGGCCTTGGTACAAGCTCCTCTTTGAAAAAAAAAAAGCTCCCTTTTCCCCTCCTCCTCCTTTTTTTAATGAATTATTTTATTCGGGTAATTATGTAGTAATTTTTTAAAAGTGCTTGTTATGAGTTTGACTATGCCCCTTTTAAGTTCTTGTCACATATCCTAAACTATTTCTGTGGTTGTAATTCCATTTCAGAATGGGTTGTCTTTGTTGTGTTTATAAGGTACACAGTTAGTGTCTTGAGTTAATCTCTTTTGATACAGAAAAGATGAAGCAAACAATCAAGTACTAAAGGTGGGGGAAGTGAGTCAACAAGCCATATGAAGGTCACACAGCAGTAAAAGATCATAATGGCCAAAAACCTTCTCCTAGCACAGGAATAGAGAAATAAACATTCTCCTTAAGGTAGGACCCTAAATTCAGACTGAAATTGTGTAACAAACTTCTGTTAGTTACAGGCACCTGATTATGACATTTCTGTTGTAGTAGCACTAGATAACTAAATCAATGCTTAACACAGGTCTTGGCCTAAAGCAAGAATGCAGTGCATGTTAGTGACGATGAGTGTAGACTATGCTACCTGTCTGCAAACTTCAGACTGAGGGGCAAATGGTTAACTGGGTTGGTTTCCTAGAGCTGTCCTAAAAAGGGAAAAGTGGATGACTTTAAACAATTAAACCTTATTGTCATACAGAGTAGGAAGCTGGAAATCTGAATTGAGGATGATAACAGGGATCAAAAGACACAAAGCATTAGGAAACGCCCCTGTGCCAGACCTTTCTAAACTGTTGAAAAGCAAAGATGTTTCTTTGCGGACTAAGGTCAGCCTAACCAAACCATGGTATTTTAGATCACCCCCTATGCATGTGAAAGTTGGCCACTGAATGAGGAGGACTCAAGAAGAATCCATGCATTTGAATTACAAGGCCAATGAATATATTGGATGTGCCCTGAATTACCAAAAATGAAAACAAACAAACCAGTCTTAGAGGCAAAATGTTCCTTTGAGGCATGGATGGGGACACGTCTCACAGACTTTGGGCATGCTATCAGGCAAGACAAGTCCCTAAAGAAACAATCATGCTTGGCCAAGTAGAGGACCAACAAGAGAGAGGAAGGCCTTTGCCAAGTTAGATTGACACGGTGGCTGCAACCCTGGGCTCAAATGTAATAACAAGTGTGAGGATAGGGCAGAGGTGGGTAGTATTTTGTTCTGTTGTATGTCTAGTGACTTCAAGGTGGAACTGATCCAACAGCATTTAACAATAACAGAGTCGAACTAATTTTGAAGGCTCTAGGGGAACATTTTTTGTCTCCCATTTAGGTCTGACATCCAGGTATTCTTTGATACATGGCTGCAGCAAAATTCTATCCTTTCCTATATCATCCCATAGTGATCTTCCATCTCTGTGTTGCTGGGTTTCTCCACTTTTTTTTTTTTTTAACAAAGGAAACCATTGATGTGGATTAGGACCTGGCTTACTCCACTATGTTCTCATATGAATGGGCGATACTTCCAAAGACCCTTTTTCCAAACAAGGCCATGTACAGAGATGCCTGGAATTTGGGCGTCAACCTATCTTTTGGGGGAACCCCGTGTAATCATAAGAATCACGGAAATATAAGCAGGGACAACAACATAGTGATAAATAGTGATCACAGAGGAAGTGACGAGACATAAGGAAGCTCAGATAGGCCTGCATTTGATCTTTCACTGAGGCTATGGGGAAAGATAAAGAAAGGGCCAGTGCAGACCTGATCATATCTAAGCTGAGAAATGCATGGTCTATAAGAGTGTAGACATTTGGGGTAGTAAATGCAATCAGAAGGTGGATCCTGTTTAAAGCTCAGAGTTTGAAGAGTCTAGTGCTTTTGGGATGATCCAGCACCTAACCTGAAGGAGACCAACCAGCCAGGGAATCATGCTTGCAAGGCAGTCAGTCATGTTTCAGTCCATCCTTGATATACACATGTCCCTCACACACTCTTCTTGTGTTTCCTTCTGGCTGGATCATTAACTAATCATGCATCCAATTAGAATCCTGCTTAGAAAATGTCTGTAAGCAGAAGCCAAATTCTTTATGATTATGCTATTGTTGTTGACAGATGCCGCCAAGTGGGTTCAAACCCATAGCAACTATATACATGACAAGAAAACACTACCTGGTCCCGGGTATCTTCACCTTGGTTCCTCTGCTTGAGCTCATAAATACAGTCATGGCACTAATCCACTTCCTTGATGGTCTTCCCTTTTGTTGTTTCATCTCCACTTTACCAAACATAATAGGTAGTACTCTCTCCTGACAACATGTGCAAAATATATAAAGCAAAGTCTCTCTTTGTCTCTCAGGAGTGTTTTAGCCATACTTCTTCAAAGACAGATTTGTTTGTCCTTTTAGGAGCCCATGATACCGTATTATTCTGCAGCACTATAATTCAAATGCATTTATTCTTATTTGGTCTTCTTTATCCAATGTCCAACATTCACTTGAATATGCAGCAATTGAAAGTACTATGATTCGGGTCAGGAACACCTTAGTCCTCAAAGTAACGTCCTTGTTTTTCAATGCTTTCAAGAGGTCTGTTGCAGCAGGTTTACCTAGTGCAACTTATCTCGTGGTCTTACTGCTGTTTCCTTGAGGATTTAATGTGAATCCCAGAAAGGCATGATCCTAGACAACTTCAGCACTTTCCCCATTTATCATGATATTACCGATTGGCCCAGCGGAGAGGATTTTCGTTCTTCACATTGAATCCTAAACCACACTGAAAGCTACAATTCTTGATCTTCATCAGCAAGTGCTTCAAGTCCTCATTTTTAGCAAGCAAGACTGTTTTATATGTATCTTGCAAGTGTTTACATTCATCATATAATCCAGCTTCTCTGATTATTAATTAAAACAGACATTGAATAGGGATAGTGAGAAGATACATTCCAAGTACATAACTTTCCGGATAACAAATCTTGCTGTATTCCCTTGCTCTGTGTGCACAACTGCTTCTTGATCCATGGACACTTTTCACATCAGCACAGTGAAATGTTCTGAAATTCTCATTCTTTTCAAAGTTCTTCATAGTTTACTATGGTCCACACAGTCAAATGCCATGACAGAGTCAGTAAAACATGAGCGAACATCTTTATGGTAGTCTCTTTTCAGCCAAGAAACATCTGACATCAGCAATAATATACTTTGTCTATGTCCCTTTCTGAATCTGACATGAATTTAGGCAGCACCCTATAAAAAGTACCGCTGCATTCATGTTTGGATGATCATCAGCAAATTTTTACATATCAATGTTACTGTTCCATGGTGTAGCCATTCTGTTGGGTCACCTTTTTTCGGAATGGGCAGAAATATGGATCTTCTACAGACAGTTGGACAAGTGGATGTATTCTGTATTTTCTGGCATGAGTAGCTGAGTACTTACTATCAGTGCTTCATCAACTTGTTGAAACATTTTGATTGGTCTTCCACCAATCCTTGGAGCCTTGTTTTTGGCTAATGCTTCAGCACCATCAATCCTTGCTCCTATATTATCTCCTGAGAGGGAGGGATGTCAATTAGTTCTTTGGCACAGTGACTGTGCATGCATCCTTCCTATCATTCATTATTTTGTCCACAGATTTGTCCAAGATTTCAACTGAAGGCTGGAATTCTTTTCTTGTCTTCTTTCTGTTTAAGATCTTATGATTCTCTTCCATTTTGGTTTTCCAACTCTGGGACTTTACACATTTCCTTATAATATTTGACTTTGTTTTCTTGAGTTTCCCTCTGAAATTTTCTGTTCAACTACTATAAGTTTCAGGGTTCCTTCTGAACTCCACTTTGATCTCTTCCCCTCGCCCCTCTTTCTAATGACCTTCTGTTTCATTTACGAATGGTGCTCTTAATGTTTTCCCGCAGCTAATCAGATTTTCAGTCGTTAATCTTCAATGCAGCAAATCTGATCTTGAAATACTCAAATTTCAGATAGGATGAATTCAAGGTTGTATTTTGAATCTTTCACCTTGTTTCACTTTTTTTTCAGGGCTGAGCCCCGCTGGCGTAGTGGTTGCGCGCGGGACTGTGGCCCACTGGGTTGGAGGTTCAAATCCAGCAGCAAGCCTGGGCCTCCTACTCCCACCACCAGAGGGCAGTGATGCAAAAATTTTTTTTCAGGTTTTTACTGAATTTACTTCTGAGCATTTGATGGTCTGTTTCATCGTATCTGACCTGATTTTAGCTGCTGATATTGAGTTTTCCCTTTGTCTACTCCCACAGATGGAGTCAATTTGCTTTCTTTGTATTCCATCTCGAGAAATCCATGTGTATTGTCATTTTTTGTGCTGTTGGAAAAGGTATTTGCTATGAAAAAGCTACTGATATTGGAATATTCTATCATGTAATATCAAGTTTTTTTTATCTAACACCAAGTTAATAGTGTCTACTTACTGTTCCTTCCTCACAATATCTACTCTTTACATTCAGATTGTCAATACTTATAAATGCATCTTGATTGCATGCATGGTCAATTTATGACTGAAAGCTTTGGTAGAATTCTTTAATTTCTTCATTGCTAGCTTTTGTGTTTGGCATATAAATTTGAATAATAGTTGTAGCAATTGGTTTTCCTTGAAGACAGATAGATATAATCCTATCACAGACAGCATTATACTTCAAGATTGATTTTGCAGTGTCCTTTTTTATAACAAATGCAATGCCATTTCTTTGGATTGTGTTATTCCCAGCATACTAAATCATATGATTTTCTGATTCAAAATGACCAATATCAGTACATTTCAGGTCACTGATGCCTTAGATATCAATGTTTATGTATTCCTTTTCATTTTGACCATTTGCAGTTTTCCTAGACTTGTAGTTTGCACATCTTTAATCATAAGTAGAGTTTTGCAGCCATTTCTCCTTACCTTGAGTTATACCCCATCAGCAAATGAAGATGCTGAAGATGGCTCTCTCCTGAGTATTAAAAGTCATGTCATCATGGCTGACTTCACTCAGAGAAATCACATCCTCTTCAATCATATTTAGAGTACTCTCTGACCTAAGGGGCCCATCCCGCTGACCAATTGCTCTTTCCATTCATTAAGCCTTTAGTACTTGACAGTGTTTTAAAGCTAAACACATGCTTTTCAGGGGCTGCTTCCTCCAAAGTGGGAAATGGATTTCTTCTTCAGTGTCTGCTGTTAGTCTAGAAGCTGTGCTGAAATCTCTTCTCTTTGGGTGACCTTGCTGACCTTTGAAAATACCAGTGACAGTTTCAACCTAAAAACGACACACAAGTCACCACAATACCACAAATTGACAGACATTTGGTGGTTATAATCTTGACACTTGGGAATATGTGATTCTGCACCTCTGTGGTATTAAATTGCAAGTGACAAGGAAAGAGAAAGTCATTTGACTGGTCTGACTGATCACTTACCACATACCAGAACCGGGAGGCCAAGAAGGCCTTGAGTCTGACCACCCAGCACCTTGCCCAGTGAGGACATCGTTGCATTCCAGCCAACCAGGAAATAACATCAATTATTTTTGGGAAAACCCAACCATTGGCTAAAGGGCCTTGCCAGACATATAAAAAAGGCCTGCCAGCTGTGGGCACTGTCTCATTCTTTTTCCCTTTTGGTAATGTAGACTCAGTAAGGGAGGGTGTATGCTTCCAGTGTACCTTAAATTTACTGCTCAATACACCTGGTATGCTGCTTCCTCCTATCTATTTGTTTAAGCTCCAAGTTGTTGCCATGCCCCCATTCCATTTAAGAAGCCTGTGGTACTGGGATCCCTCAGAAAAAGGGGTCGCTTCACCCTAGCACAAGTGTAGAAGAGGAATAGGAAGTTATATTTGTCAAGGGCTGATAACATTGTTCACCTTAGCAATCTCATCTATTAGTTTCCTTACTCTACTTGCTTAACTGGTGGTCCCTCAGCTAGTTTTCCTTCAAACAGACTGCATACTTCTTCTTTCCTTCCACATTCCCCCCACATACCAAACATCCCCAAAGTGTAGGCAATACACATGAACAATTTAAGGAAAGCATAAATGAGTCTTCATATACTTAAGATACAATATAAAACAGGTAGGCACCACTATGTAGATGAATAACACATGCTTAGGTAAGTAGTCAAGGATCACTTTTTTCCACTCAGGGGGGCCTTCCTATCTTTTAGAAGCCATTGGATCTAAGCAACAGATGAGTGATCACCAAATATATTTAACATTATATCTATACATAAGGACTATGATCACATAGTGGGTTAGGAATTGAGCTGGGGGTTGCAAAGTTGGCTTTTCAAACTCACCAACCACTTCGGAGGAGAAGGCGAGGTCTTCTGCTCCCTTGTGGCCTGGTGGTTGCACTCTGGGCTACAATATGCATGGCTTGCCCTTAGACACCAGCAGCAGCTCTGCAGGAGAGAACCAGATGTTGCAATCACATGAACAGGTACAGTCTCAGAAAACCACTGAGGGTCACTGTGAGCCAGATTTGACTTACGAGCAGCGAGATTGGGTCTTGGAGAGAATTGCAACCTTGGAAACCCCTGGGGGAAGTTCTTTCCTGGCCTGTACAACCATCAGTTGTAATCAAGACAGTGGTCATGTCTTTTGAATCTGGGACAACCTAGGTGGCAAGGCGATAAAGCAAAATGCATTGATATTATAAAAGACAATAGGGAAAATTTCATTATTCACCGAAGGGATTAGTCTCTAGGTAAAAACTTTAATAAGTCAATACATACATCATATGCATTAGTAAGAGATGTAGCAAGTTTTTATTGAATGCAAAATCAATATACTACAGAGAATTGTGTGGTCCAGGCCAGCGATTTTGAGTTTAAGGATAGAATTTTCAAAAGCTAACATTTATAGTAGTTATACATGTGTATTAACTCAACAACATAAACCATTAAGGAAAGGTCCAATACTTTTTATGTAAATCCATTAGAGTAAATATTATACAAATATTTTATATTGATTAAAGACCCAATTGAATGTGCAGAGATATTTAGTATTATAAATACATTGAACATCTAGGCTAATTGAGTTCTATATCTAATACAATTCTAATGAAATATAAACCAGTTATTTTATAGAACTCGACAAGCTAAGCTTACAATATAATTGGAAATGCTAAGGTTAATAATAATGTAGTAGAAGGATAAAAGGTTGGGTGACCTTGACTTTTCTAGATATCTAAAAGTATGGCAAGGTCAGATGATTTAAGTAAGAAGGAAATTTGCTACAGGGACATTGACAATGAGTCAGAATAAAGCACCCAGGAGGAGCTCAGGCAGATTTATAATCTGATTAACAGCAAAGCTAGGGTTACATATCACTGGGGGAAGGATAGACTTTTCAAAAAAAAAATGGTACGAGGATTTTGAATTATCCATAAATGGAAAAAGGAAATTGAACTCCTTCATCACCCTATACAAAAAAAATCAATCTTAGGTGGATTAATGACTTATATATAAAAGGCAAACTTATAAATCTAAAAAGACAACATTTTAGGATCAAAGCTTTAAGCTGTTCGCTTAGAGAAGGATGTCTTACACACATTGTGCAAACAGAAAGGAAATGACACAACCAACGATGATCTGGAGATTTGTAACTTGGAAATGGCAGAAAATGCCAGGAAAATGTATATTTGTGCTTTATTGACTGTGCAAAGATATGGGACTGTGTGGACCCCCCAAAAAAACAATGGAAATATCACAAAAAAGAGAATTCCAGGACCACTGTGCTCATATGGCAATTGTATCTAAACCAAGTGGTAGTCATTCCAAAAGAATGATGGGATATCGCATAGCTTGCAATCAGTAAAGATCTGTGCCATTTATATTCCTTCACCATTCCTATTCAGGTTTCATCTTGAGTCAATCATCCAAGGCTCAAGACTACATAAAGAATGCTGCAAAAGAATGTGAGAAAGGCTATTAATACCCTACCACATGCATTTATTATCACAATGGGTAATTCAGGATCTATCGAGGCAGAATACTGTATGTGACAGAAAAAAATTCTGCATGTATACAAGGCAAACTGATTATTTTTTAAAGTTTAAACACCAACCACTAAAGCTAGTAATAAAGAACATGCAATTTCATCCCTGTGAAATTGATTGAACATGTAATCAAAATGCATCAATAATTATTGGTGTCTGGAATACTAAAGTTGGAAACAAAGAAGAAGGAATAGTAGTTGCAAAATTTAGTCTTTGTGATAGAAATGAAATTGGAGATCATGCAATAGAATTTTTCAAGACCAACAATTTGTTCAAAGCAAATACAACACAAATGATGACTACCCATGTCAATTTCTCCAGACGGAATGTACAGAAAAAAAATTGAATACCTCTGTGGGGAGAGATGATGTCAAAGCTCAATATCTGTAGCTTTGCCCAGGACAGCAGCTAATTATGGAACAGACCCTCAATTGCTCATCTATCAATCAAAATTGAAGTTGAAGAAAATTAAATCAAGTCTCCAATACCAAAATTTAACCATAAGGTTATTCCACCTAAAGTTTCTGGCCATATGAAGTATAAATTTAGAATAATAATCTCTAATGACAGAAGTTTTGGTGGACATTAAGACCATTATTCATAAAGAAAGCCAAAGGTCATTAAAAAGACAGGGAAGGAAAAAAGATGAAGATGTATAACAAAAAAGATTTAAAACTTGCTCTTGATTGTCGAATAGCTAAAGTAAATGAAAGAAAAGATTAAGTAAAAGAGCTGAACAAAAATTTTCAAGCCCATCACAAGGTTGACTATACAACAACCCCACCCCATCCCCAGGGGAAAGGATAACAGGAAAGTGGGTGAAGGGAGACAATGAAAAATATGACATAAAATAACAATAATAATACATCAGTGATCAAGGATTCAAGAGGGTGTGGGAGGGAGGGGCTAAAAAAAGGAGCTGATACCAAGGGTACCAAGGGTAATTTAGGAAATGTTGATGGCAACATATGTACATTTGTGCTTAATACTATTGAATGATGAATTATTACAAGACTTATAAGAGCCCCCAACAAAAATGATTAATTTTAAAAGAGAGGAAGAAAATACATCTACTCATAATTAAGCATGAGAAATAGAGCAAACTTTCAACTTCAGGTATACGCCAGCCTTGAGGTTAATTTAATTGTTGTACAGACAACTTTCTGAGAGCAAAACTTTATCTTCCCATAACAAGTCTTAGAAGCAGTCACAAGGGAAACGTGGTTGGTATTGAGGAAGTATCCACACTGAAACTAAAATGAAAAGCAGTTTGATTGAACTATTGAATTAGATACGTGGATTTTGTCTCAATAAAGTGTTCAAAAAACTTAATCCTAGGGTGTGGGAAACTGACAACGTGGAAGAAGCCTGATCTCTAATGACCACAGGACTTGGTGACCACAGGGCTTGAGAGAGCAGCACTAATGTTTAGAGGAAGACCTCCACAGTAGGGAGGTAATAGATAATGGTGAAAATACACAATCTCCAGATAGAGAGATTTCTCCACAATTGCTCTCCATTAAAATGCTAATATAAGGGCTGAGCCCAGGTGGTGTAGTAGTTGAGTGCGGGACTGCAGCTCATTGGCTTGGCAGTTCAAATTCAGTAGCAGCTCTCCGGGAGAAAGGTTGGGTAGCTCCCACGACCAGCAGAGGACAGTGATGCTCCCCCCAAATGCTAATAAAAAACTGTCTCCTACAGACACCAGACTCCTCTCTAAGCAGCAAAAGCAGTGGTTCTCAACCTTCCTAGTGTTATCACCCTTTAGTACAGTTCCTCATAAAATTGTTTTCTTTTTTTTTTTTTTGGGGGGGGGCATCACTGCCCTTTGCTGGTCGTGGGAGCTACCCAGCATAAAATTATTTCCACTGCTACTTCATAACTGTAATTTCTAACTATTATGAATCATAATGTAAGTATCTGATCTGCAGGATGTAATTTCATTTTTATAAATTGAACATAGTAAGAGCATGGTGATTAATTACAAAATAACATGTAATTATACATTGTGGAATATTTATTTCTAATTAAAAATAAATGAAATTTTGTCTTGAAGTATGGTGTAGCATGGGTAACAGTCTTAATATAACAACAGTAAACTGCATTTTACAACAGTGTGTCAAAAGTCAACTTCAGTGCAAAGCTTGAAATAGCTTCTTTCTTACCAAATCAGTGTATTTGCATGTGAGGGGACCTTCCTGAACATATAGAGGAAGTGTCTCAGTTTCTAAGGACCATATGTGTTTTTGATGGTCTCAGGTGACCCCTGTGAAAGGCTCATTCAACCTCCAAAGGGGTCATGATCCACAGGTTGATAACCACTGAACTAGAGGATGCCAATCTTTCAGAGCAGTCAGATTCCTTTGTCCCATTTCACTCAAGAAGCCATCCACTCCTTTTGTTTCTTTCTTTCTTTTTTTTTTTTTTTAGTTTTTGGGGCATCGCTAACCTCTGGTGGCGGGAGTAGGAGGCCCAGTCTTGCTGCTGGATTTGAACCTCCAACCCAGTGGGTTGCAATCCCATGCACAACCACTACGCCACCGGGGATCAGCCCTCCTTTTGTCTCTTAATGCCCAATACTTACCATGAGATGTTCCCTTATGTAGCTCAAGGTGTCCAAGATCCACACACCGCCCATTCTATTGTGTATGTGCAAAATAGAGGCTTGCATGCCTCATTGGTAAATAATCCCATGATTGAATAAATTTACTACTCATCTCCTGATATTAGGGATCAACATAGAAAAAAATAAATAGGCTGCATGAGAAGACAAATTATTTTATTAAAATATGCAAAGAATTTATTTAGCACAACAAAATGAAAAGACATCCAACTCTATGAATCATAACATACAATGAATAGCATTGAGAAGAATGGAAACCCTTGAACACTTTATTGTGTTTACACAGAACCTGTAAACAGACTACAAGGCACTGGTTCAAACAGAGCAAAGGAATAATGCATGGCTAAAAAACAGGAAATATTTATGTCCTGTCACCATGTTTCTACAAGCTATATTTGGGACAAATCACCAGATAGTTAGAATATGAAGAAGAATTTAGCATCAGTAATGTGGGAAGACTTATTAATAACCTTTGAAATGCAGATGTCACAAAATTTCTAGCTGAAAGTAAGGAGAATTTCTAGCAGTTGCTTGTAAAGACCAAGGAATGCTGCCTTCAATATGGATTACAGCCCAATGGACCAATAGACACACATGGACCAGGAGATAACATCATGATAAAAGGAGAAAAGTTTGGCAGTTTCAACAATTCCATGTGACTTGCATTAACAATCAGTGCTCATGACAGCAGTTTTCAGTAAACTAAATTAAATCATTGTCCTGGGAAAAGTCTAAGCTGTTGAAGAGTAAAGTTTTAACAAAAAGTTGAGCCATGATACTTTGAACTGTCCAGTGTGAATGTGAAAGTTGGGCAATAAATATGGGTGGCTACAAAAGAATTGATGCATTTGAATTATGGTGTTGGTAAAGAGAGAGTGCACCTCATCATGGCCCCCCAACCGCTGGGGAGGACATACCTGTTGCAGGACCACGGGACAGGCCCCACTAGGAGACATGACATTCTTTGGTTTACTCTTAGCACGATGGAGACAGCACTGGAGAAGCCAAAAGTGTGCCTCGCCTGCCCCATGCACAGCAGGGCAAAATATGAGGGGAATACAACAGGGCAGTAAGGGGAATAAAGTAACAAAGATCCCAAGGAATCCTCAAAATAGACTTCTTTTTGGACAGTACTTGTCACCTTATCAGATCTGATTGGAAAATACACTCTTAAGAGTGAGCAGACAGACATCAGCTCTATTGGGTGTTTTGCTGTTTATTTGTTTTTGTTTTCTTTCTATGTTTATCTATATAAGATAGGTAATACAAACAATCTTGAGGAGAAAACAAGGGGAGTGGGAGTCATGGGGGACATGGGAAGGGAGGAGAAGGGAGGGGGAGTGGTGAGCCAACAAACTCCAGAAGAAGGAAACAGCAAGAGATATAATTTGATGCCGAGGAAGGCATACATTTCCTGGTGGGGTTTGAACAAATGCAATGTATCTGAGAGGATTACTGAGAGCAAGAGGAAGGTGGGCTGTTAATGGGACAGGAGGAAGGTGAGAGGAAATAGAGGAAAGAACTAGGAGGCAAAAACAATTTATAGAGGTATCTAAATATATTAGCTTATAATGAAAAGTATAGAGTCCAATGCATGCATATTTATATGTTAAGTATTAAAATAGTAGACAGACTTGGGCCTCTACTCCATGCTGCCCTAAACACAAGAGCACTTTGTTCTATTAACCTGGCACTTTCTGATACTCTTCTTCCTGATAGGATGACTGATGACAAGATGGATGCATAAGCAAATGTGATGAAAAAAGTGGATCGTGCCTGACTACCAAAAGATATAGTAACTGCGATCTTAAGGACTTGGTTAAATGAGCAGCAGTCTATCAGGGGAACAGATAAACCCACCTTAAATAAACACACCAGTCTGTGTGATAATGAGGCGTCAACACAATTAGGGGTCAGGTATCAAAGATCCTTAAAAAATAATTATATTGATATGAAAGAGAGACTTGGAGTAGAGACTCCAAGCCCATCTGTAGACAATTGGACATTCCCCCACAGAAGGCTTACAAAGAACGTATGATTCAACAAAGGTGTAGTATAGTACTGACTAAGCAGACAACATTCCTTCGGTTTCTGAATGCTCCCACTCCCCATTCCCATGACCCAGTTCTACCTTACAAATCCAGATAGATTGGAATCTATACATTGGTATGGATAAATTTCTCAGCACAAGAAACTGAGGACAGAAAAATACCTCAGAAAGAGTAGTGGGAGAAGCAATGTTATGAGAGGAGAGGGATTAAATTAGATAGAGTTCTCTAGAGAAACAAAACCAGGGCACTAATAATTTGATATATATTTATACAGATAGAAAGATATCCAGCATAATAAATAAACAGTTTAGTAATCTATAAAGCAGTACAAATGGCTCAGTGCAACTCACTTCCATGAATCACGTAATACACTGTGAATCCTTTGTGCCTTGAGTGCCACCTGATAGTCCACTGTAGACCAATTCAGGCTATCCAGCCACTGGCAGCAAACAGCAAAGCAGGTCACCAACCATCAGCCAGATGACAGGGTCTGATGGTCCCCTATTCAAGAGATGTACATTCCAGTAGCGTGACAAAGCCAGGGCTTGAAGGAACCTCACCTTACAGTGACACAGTCCACAGATTTGCTGTCCCACAGGGAGTGTAGCTTGCAAATGGAGGTGCAGAATAAGCAGGGCAGGCAGAGACTGGTCCAATGATCCAAGAGCAAGAGATAGAAAAACCAGGCTCACAGAGCCATTGATGTCTCCGCCCTTCAAATAAGCTCACACGTGTTCATTGGCCATGTTGGCACAACAAACCTACCTATCACAGGGATAGTGGGGGGGGGGGGAGAGGGAAGGGAGACAAAGAGGGAGTCCATCACAAGGTTGGATATGTAGGTTCCCTCACCCCGCAGCGGGGACAAATAGGATAAATTTGCATGAAGGGAGGCAATGAACAGTGTCAGAGAGGAAAAAATAATATATGATTGATCAAGGATTCATGAGGGAGTGTAGGGTAAGGAGGTTTAAAAGGGGGGGCTGATACCAAGGGCTCAAGTAGAAAGAAAATGTTTTGGAAATGTTGATGGCAACATATGTACAAGTGTGCTTAATTGAATGAGGGATTGTTCTAAGATTTAAAGAGACCCCCCCCAATGAAATGATACATACAAGATTATTGAAAGTATCAAAGACTCACAGAAGAATAAACAAGTCTGTTTTGAAAGAATCGGAATGCTCCTGAGAAGTGATGGTGATACGATATCTCATGTAATTTGGAAATGATGTCAGGAGAGACCAGTGCCTGAAGAAGGACATCGTGCTTAGTAAAACCGAGTGGAAAAAGAAGAAGACATTGAAGCAAAGGTGTTATACAATGACGGCTACTGTGAGCTCAAACAATTGGAAGCGGGATGCAGGACCCAGCACTGTTTCCTTCTTTTTTCAGAATTGCACACACCAAACTACAGTAACATCGATTCTCTGGCCCAGCAGGCTGGTGTGTGGGATGCAAAGAAGAGGCAAGGAGGAGCGCCTCTGCCACATTCAGGGACTGTTAACGCTGATAAGCTGGTGCTTTAAAGAAAACAACGAAAACTTGCCAGCTCCCATTGTAGCTACTCCCACTCACCTCAGGTTTATATAGAACAAAACAAAAATGCTGCCTGCTTCTCAGGCATCATCATGACCAGTTGGCTCTCTACTTAACCAAACAGGATTTGCTCCTCCTGGGTTTGACAACTCCTGTAGACATATCCAAAGAAAGCAAATCCATCTCTTCTGATGCGTAATATTTTCAGTGGGTAATTTTGGGGGAAAGAGGGAGGCTTTGAATGGTATGGATTGAAACACTGCCTGCAATAATGGGCACAAACATCAGAACAATTATGAAGCTGGCTCAGGACTGGGTGGGGGTTTACTCTGTTATATATAGATTGCTACGAGTAAGAATGAACTTGAGAATACCGCTTAACAACACCACCAACAACAATTTTTAGAAACAGATTTTTTGGCCTTTCTTCGTATTCTAGAACAATGGTTCTTAACCTTCCTAATGCTATGGTCCTTTAATATAATTATTAAACCCAACCATACGATTATTTCCATTGCTCCTTTGTAACTGTAATTTTGCGACTGTTATGAATCAGGCAATTCCTGTCAAAGGGTCGTTGGACCTCCCCAAAAGGATAACAACCCACAGGTTGAGAACTGCTGGTCTAGAAACCCTGCTGAAACCATGGGTGATCCTGTTGGTGACTGAAATATTGATGCCATAACTTCTAGCATCATAGCAAGAGACAAGTCACTATATAGTCTCATAAACTAAGAGATGGGTTGTAGCATAAAAATGAAACTTGTTGAATTAAGATACACAGACATTTAAAGGGTACATGTTTATACGATGATGGTGAAATAAATCTATGTGCATATATTTAGAGGTTTACTATAAAGGGAGCAGGTGGAAGTTGGGCCTCCACTCAGGTACTCCCTCAATGCAAGAATGCTTTGTTCTATTAAACTGCCATTCCATGATTCCCACCTTCCAGGCAGAATCGCTGAAGACATAGTGGGTGCATAAGCAAATGTGGTGAAAAAAGCTGACCATGCCTGACTAGCAAAAGATAAAATGTCTCTGGTCTTAAAGGCTTGAAGATAAACAAGCATCCATGTAGCTCAGAAGCAACAAAGCCCACATGGAAGAAGCACACCAGCCTGTGTGATCATGAGATGTCAAAAGGATCAGATATCAGACATCAAAGAACAAAAAAAAATCACTTCCTTGTGAATGTGGCAGTGTGCAGAGTGGGGAGTCAAAGTCCACCTGTAGGCAACTGGATATCCCCTTACAGAAGGGTCACGGGGAGCAGATGAGCCAGGCAGAGTACAGTGGAGCAACAATGAAACATGCAACTTTTCTCTAGCTCTTCAATGCTTCCTCCCCCAACTATCATAATCCCCATTCTACCTTATAAACCTGGCTAGACCAGAAGATGTACACTGGTACAGTGAGGAACTGAGGACACAGGGAATACATGGCAAATAAACGCCTCAGACCCAGTGGTGAGCGTGTGATTCCTGGAGGGTGGAGAGAAGGTGGAGTAGAAAGGGGGAACCGATTATAAGGATCTACATATAACCCCCTCCCTCATGGATGGACAACAGAAAAGTGGGTGAAGGGAGATGCGGACAGTGTAAGACATGACAAAATAATAATAATACTAATAATTTATAAATTATCAAAGGTTCATGAGGGAGGGGGTGGAGAAAGGTGGGGGAAATTGAGGAGCTGTTACCAAGGGTTCAAGTAGAAAGCAAATGTTTTGAGAGTGATGATGATAACAAATGTACAAATGTACTTGACACAATCAATGCATGTCTGGATTGTGATAAGAGTTGTACAAGCCCTCCCAATGATTTTTTTAAAAAAGATTAGAAATAAATTTTTGAGTCTATACATATTTATGAAAATAGAGTTAATAATGCAAAAGAGGGGTAGAGGTTAGAGTTTATTACAGTTTCAGTAGTTACAAGTTTGGCATACTACTTTTCATGACTTCTGTGTACCGAATATCTAATAAGTTCATTAATCATTTCACTCAAATTTATCTTTTTTGCATATTTGTTTTAAATTATCAAGTAGCTACACTTGGCTAACTTCACTCAGAGTTTATAGTACCCTTTCAACCAATTTTAATTCCTAAAACAAATATTCTTTCACATACAGTAATAGATATATAAATAGGAAATGTCTTAAAGTTGCAGATACATTTGACAGAAGTTCATAAATAATAAATGCTGACAACTGCAATATTGCCTGCATCTATTTTTTTACAATCAATTCTGAGTTTTTCAAAAGTTTCCACAGTCAAAATGGTTTCCCTAAAAGTGAAAATTCAATATTGTCTGTTTTATAAAATTTGATGAAAACTTCCAAAGTTGAAATTCGTCTGGACATATCACAGCGAGGGGTGTATGACAGTGGACAATGAGACTATTTCTTTTTTTTTTTTTTTGACAAATGACCAGCTCCTGATGAAATTGATGGGATGATCACAAGTTTCTTTTGACTTCTGCAGATAATGTAAGACCAGCTCCTTCCAGCATCTCTAATCACATCTCCTGGCACTTTTCTTCAAAGGTTAATAACCTTTTCTTTTCGTGTAAATGTCCATTTCCTTATTTTTTCCCTTAAAACAAAATTCCTAAGTGTAGCTTCTCAAGGGAAAATGTGAAAGTTTGGTGTTTCCAGGTCTGTTTGTTCTGGTTCCTTGAAGTTATTTTGAGTCTGGTTACATTCCTCTAAATCTTCAAAGCAAAATTAAAAATATGTCAAAGAAGAAAATCTTCATAAAGCTGTCATTGATTCATTTATATATACCATTTAAATGAAGACTGATGTAGTGCCAAAGGGTTTGAGGAACAAACTATATGGCTAGATACTTGAAAAGGCACTAAGCATTGGAAATTTACTGTCGAGGTGCATGCATGGAGTTAGATTTACATATTCATGGTCTCGCTGTGTAAATGAGAGTCCTCCAAACTAACAGTCATATAAAATGCTGCAATTATTAAAGGGTGGATAATACAAGTCCTAGCATAAATGTATACGCTGGTAGTTTTCAATTCATGTTATGATACTTGTGGGAACTGGGCTAGCATGCGGGGAGGCGAGGGCCACGAAGTCAGATTCAATCGTGCGCACAGATTCTGGAGATGGGCTTGACAGTGCAGATCTAACTTTAGTACAGTTTTTGCAAGGCTTATATAGGTTTCACTGACCAATCAGATCATTTTTTTCACATACTTCCTGGTTTCCAAACATATCCTTTTTTGGTCATGGGTTTGAAGAATAAAAAATGTCTCACACAGTGAGTGATGTAAATGAGGTTTAGCTGGCTCCAGTTGTCCAATTGGCTTATAAGATTATATCATCCAATCACATTGCAGGACCAACCACCCAATCATATTGCAGGAAATTATCCTCCAATAGTATTATGGGAGCTTAGCTGTTACTATGGGGAAGCTAGAAACATTCTGATAGGCCATGTTTCAGAGGTATAAAGGGGAAGGTTATCAGGTGAGTTTGCCTGGGGTCTTATTTACCTCGAGACTGTAGTTTTTCCAGAAGTCATAGAAAATGCGGGATACCCTGCAGTTTCGACCTGACTCAAGACCGCAATATTCCAAGAGACTTGGAAGCATAGATTTCAGCTATCTAAGGGCACGGATACCCAGTGACTTCAAGACCGCTCCAGGAGACATAGCAGCAATCCTGCACTTTCCATGTCTTTCTCCCAGATCCACAAGCCCTGCTGGGAACGCCCCCACAGATATCCATGTAATACATACTGCTTGCATATATACTATTAAATTTCAACACTAGCCACAGCAATTGTTGTGGCTACATTTTATCTCCAATAGCATTTTATCTCTAGAATGGGTTGTTTTATCACACTGTGTATAGTCTCATAAAATATGACGATACTCAAAATAAATGGACATGTGATTTTTCTGTAGACAATGCACCCTTTCAGTGTTCCCCTCATTTACCATATGATTAGTCTTCCCAAGGGTGAGTGAGGGTAAACAAAATTATGTTGATGTAAATTCATAACAATTGCTATGTGTCCGGATAATTATTAACAATATATGTAAGTGATATATTATATGTAATATCCATGTTATGTTTATATTAAAATATAAATATATATAAAATTTATTCTTAATAGATATTGTGTTTTAGAAGAAAATCAATCTGGAGTATGCCTACTATATTTTCAGAAGTTCTCCCAACAATATGTTGGGATATTGCTGTTAGGTGACATCAAGATGGTTCCGAGCTATGAAGACCCTATGCACAACCGAAGGGAGAATTGCATGAACTTCCACCATCCTTACAATTGTTTCTCGGCCTGAACCTATTACTGCAGTCATGCATCAATCCATCTCCTTGAGGGCCTTCCTCTTTTCTGCTGCCACTCCACTTAGCAAGCATGAAGTCCTTCTTCAGGAACTGGTCTCTCCTGACAATATGCCCAAAGTATGTAAGACGAAGTTTTGTCAACCTTGCTGGTAATGAGGACTTTGCATTTGCTTCTCCAAGACAGATGAGCTTGTTCTTTCAGCAATCCATAATACTTTGAATATTTTTCTACAGCACCACAATTCTAATATGTCCAGTTGTCTAGAGGTTAGCAGATACTTTTAAGTTCTTGCTGTTCTATGGGATTGTAGATGGCTAGAAGATGCATGCACTGGCCTGGGATTTTGCTGCTGGGTCATCCCGCAGAGTTTCCACTCTAACCTCTGCAGAATTTTTGCTTTCCTGCCAACTGAAACAATGATTCAAAATAGCTCTCTAAATATTTTCTGTTCTATTAGGCGATTTCAGTGTTTACATTTGAAGATGCGTGCTGAGTCTCTAAGCAACTATCCTGTTGGACAAGGGTGACTTCTAAAGATATTTCTTCACTTTCCCTAGGATGGCTCTGTAATGTCTCTAAATATATTCATCTCTCATTTATGCCACACAATTTTCTGCATGTCCTCTTATATAAGTGCCTTCTATCTGTCTTGATCAAATAACTCAGTTTCCAGAAGCATCTCTGTATTTGATTCTGTGCTAACCTTAAAACCTTGCCCTGGTACACTTGCTTCATCCTTTCTTTTATGTGATTCCTACCTTACTTCCCTTTCTCGATTCATTTTTTCAATACAGATTTTGAGGCCCAACCATGTGTCTAGTTAATTTACATATGCAACAAAGGGAAATTAAAAACAAACCTCTTGCCATTGAGTAGAATCTGACGGATCTTGGATCGATACCACAGAATAAAACTTTCTCCTAACCAATTCCAAGACTGTAAATCTTCACAATTGCCACAATTGAGCAAATTGCCACAGAGTGGGTATTTATTGAATTACCAGCCTTGTGGTTAGCAACCAAGATCTTATTCATTGCACCACTTGAAGTTTAGAAGTCTTACCACATTAGAAGAGGACACAGCATGGAAGACACGTCATTCTATCATACACCAAGTCTTGGTGAGATGAAGGCAGTTCAATAGCAATGAACCACACCACAGAAACACTTTCCTGCACATATATGCAACAGCCAACCACATCCATTATGCACAATATACTCCCCTCACACGGAAATCTGTGCCCCAACACTATGGGATCAAAATTATTCAAGATTTTGTTAGAGGTTAGTCATCTTCAGGTACTGGACATTATCAATGATTTGACAGACCCATTGATGGAATTATAAAACCAAAGTCTTCAACCCAATGAGGTAACTTTGTAGTATTCCCCAGCCGTCCAACTGCCAATCTCCTAATCATCCTTCAACCCGGGCTTGGTTATTGCCTCTGTTGTGCAGCATTCCCTCAGCCTCCCCTCAGGCCCCTGTGCTTTCATAACTGGGTCATTTATTACATGTTTATCATGGTATTAAAAGAAGATATGTGCTGAAAAGAGAAGGTGGCTGAGGAAAAATAGACTTGAAATGGACTGGAGTTAGAGTGACAAACATGTTCACCACAAACAAACAAGTGGAAAGAAGATGTGGAAGCACTGTGAAGTCACTGGAGAAAAACAAGGTTCCGAATAATTCCATCAAAGTTTTTTTGTTGTTGTTATTGTTGTTGTTTTTAATGGTTGGGGCAATACATCAATAGGCAACTGTCAGCAACTCAAGCCCAATTCAGAAGATGTGGAACAAAAATTGTAACGGCTATATCATCCTATCACGTGCATTGGAAGGCCGGGGGGGATAGATACATTTGAATTGTGGCACTGGAGAGGGATATTAAAATACACTTGACTTATAAAAGAACAACTTAATGTGTCTTAGAAAAAGTATGACCAGAGTGTTCCTTAGAGACCTTGTCTTACGTGCTTTGGACATATTGCCAGGAGAGACCCGTCCTTGGAGAAGGATACCATGCTTGGTGAAATGGAGGGGCAGCAAAATTCCTTGAGGAGATGAATTGACACAGTGGCTGCATCGACAAGTTCAGCCATAGGCATGATTAGAAGTTTGGCACAGAACCATGCAATATTTTTTCTGTGGTGCATACTGTCACTATGGGCAGGAAATGATTTTATGGCACCTAGCAACTGCAAAAACAATAATCCTATCATTGGATTTTGGCTTAATGTGAAGAGAAGAGGAAGATGCTTCCTGAGTCTTCGTGAGTATGCTAAGGCATTCAACTGTGTGGATAATAACAAACCATGGATAGCATTTCCAAGAATGAGAATTACAGAACCTTAATTAGGCCCACGTGGAATCAGAAATTGTGCATAGACCAGAGGCATTCGTTAGAACAGATAAGAGAATGTTGTATGCTTTAGAATCAGGAAAATCCCTGTTGTATCCTTTCACCATATTATTCACTCTATATACTGGAGTATTTGAAGAAGAATGCAGCCTTAGGATTGAAGACATGCTCATTAATAACTGAGATATGCAAATGATGTAACCTTGCTTTCTGAAAGTGAAGAAAACTTGAAGCATTTCCTGATTAAAAAAAAAAAACAAGCCTTCTGTATGGGTTACACATAAACACATCCAAATGCTCATAACTGGATCAATAAGAAGTGTCATGGAAATACTGAAACATTTGAAATTGTCAAGGATTTCATAAGCTTACATACCCAGATCAATGCTTGTGGAAGCAGTCATCAAGAAAGCAAATGCAACGGAGATAAATACTAGTCTGTACACAATCCTGTAATAAGAGTCTTCTACAAGTGGATGCTGAACAGGTGTGGGAAAGTGAATGGGAGCAGACTCATATATATGTAGAGAATTGACCAAAAACATGTCTATATATGTACTTATCTATGCTACAAAAATAGCCATGAGTATGGTAGTGCATACATAGTAGTGCAATCACAAAGGTATGAAATCTAATAGCCATAACATTGCACCTGGAGGGCACACATCTCTGGACCTGGGAATGAGGATAGTAGTCTCAGGAAAGTCTTTGAACATGACACAGTTCACACGAACAATGTATTGCACACTACTTTGGTGAGTAACAACTGGACAACGTGGTGTCAATATTGGGGGAAGACTCATTAACAACATTTGAAGCACAGAACACATCCTTGCTTAATGGAAGGCAAGGTGGACTTGAAACACTTGATAGTGGAGATCAAAAACTTCAGTTTAGATTACAATGAAATGTAAACAAAACAAAAGACTTTTACAGTTATCCAAGTAGAGAACATCATCATAGGAATAGTAAAGATAGGAGTTGTCAAGGACTTAATTTTCCTTGTATCTACAACCAGTCCCCATAGACTGAATTCAACAGGAGTCAAGAAATCAAACTGCACATTGGTTTGGGCAAATCAGCTGCACAACACTGTTTAAAAGTGTTAAAGGGCAAAAATGTTATTTTATGGATTGAGATGCACCTGCTCAAAGTCATGATATTCCCAACTAGTTCATACGCATATGAAAGTTAGACAATGAATAAACAACACTGGAAAATTAATTGCATTAGAATGATGGTATTTGTGAAGAATAGTGGAAGTATCATGGCCTGCCAGAAGAAACAAGTCTGTCTTAGTTGTGTACAGACAGAATGCTCCTTATTAGCCAAGATGGCAAGATTTCCTCTCACATAATTTGCAGAAGTGATCAGGAGATATCAGTCTCTGAAAAAGAGCATTATGCTTAGTCATGCAGAACCAAGAACACCACACCCATTGACATGAGGTCACTGTGGACTCTGAGCGACCCCCTGTGATCTTCTGAGACTGCTAGCGTTGAGAGGAGTAATAAGCCCGGTCTTTCTCTGGTGGAATTGCTGGTGATTTCAAACTGCTGACCCTGCTGACCGCAGCCCGATGCATGAGCGCTAGGGTCTCCATAAGATGAATTCACAGAGGCTGCAAGAAGGAGCTCAAGTGTAACAATCGTGAAGCTGGCACAAGTTTGAGCATGGCTTCATTCTGTTTTGTGCCTACAGTCACTATGCGTTAAAACAGGCTTGCCAGCACCTAGCAACACCAATCACAACAAAGAAGTTCACAGCCTAATTTCTGAAGCCTGGGAACCTTTAACATGGCAAAAGAAAAAAACTTTTGCACATACAGCTAAATTAATGACCTTTTATAGGGGGAGATTATCCAGGATTATCTGGGTGAGCCCCTTGTAATCACAAAATCCTTATCAGAGCAAGGTATTCAATTCAGAGTAATAGAATATGCAGTGGCGTGATCACAAACCAGGAAACTATAGGGTTCAAAATGCTGGGGAGGGCAAAGAAGTGGATTTTTTTGAGTCTACTGAAGGAGCTGTTTCTCTTGATGTCTGGATTTCAGCTAAGTGGAACTAATGTTAGACTCCTTACCTGCAGGGATGTAAGAGAATATATCTGCTGAGTTTCATGTCACTTTGTTGTCATAAGTGATAAGAGATGAGCACATGTGCTTGGCATGGGTCAGGCTATCTCCACAGCCAGCACCAGCACTTCTCAGGGCTTTCCTGAGAGGAGGGCCCGGGCTGTGGAATAGTACTTATTGTCATTTCACTTGCACTTAGAATCCATTTGTGTTGATGTCTTACTTCTGTGATGTTGGGGGATGAGTATCTCATGTTGAAGTCACAATGGCTAGCTGGAGTTAAAACATATGGCCACATATTATAAAACACAAGCTTTGTCATCACATATTCCCAAGTGTGTTTCCTGGCATTGCCATATATTGTCAAAAGCTTTTACTCTGTGTGTCCCCATGGGACTGTTACTTGTCACCTCTGATCACCAGTTTGTGTGTAAAAAGAAGGAGCATAATCAAACCTAAGTCTTTGGTTTATGATATCATGAAAGATAGCATTCTTGAGGCATGTTATATAAGTGCTAATATTTATTTCAATTCTCTCAACACTTAATTTTTTTTGCTATGTGCCCCAAACTCTGTCAAGGGTTATAATGAAATACGAATGAGAAAGATACATTCACTTTTCTTTCAACAAGCTTAAGGTATCACAGAGAGTATATTACATAAATTGCCATAAGAATGAAAAAGGAAAACATGAATAAATGAATAAATAAGCAAACCGAGGGAGCTGGCCAGGAGAATTTTTCTTAGATTAAACAGAAAATTCATTGATACATCTACTTGGAATGTCTTACTTCCTTTCGTTATGTGGGCAATAAAAATGACACTTCAGATCTGTCATTTATGACAGTCCATGATCTTGCCCAGTCTAAACTTGTTTGCCTTACTCTTTTATTGTTTTGGTTGCTATTTGTTTTGGAGCTTACTCTGACTCCTAGGGACTCAATATATAACAGCATGAAATAGTACTCCACCCTGTCACATGCCCTAAATGGTTGTTATGTGGGGTCCACTTTGTTGGCTTTTGTGTTGCTCCATCTCATTGAGGGTTTTCCTTGCTTGCCTGGCTTTCCTCTTTAGAAAAGATGATGTTTTAAAAAAATAAATAATGCCCCTTCCCAAAAAAAATAACAACAACAAAAAAATAAAACATGATGTTTGTCTCCTGTGATTGGTTTTCTCTTAATGATAAATCCAAACTAAGCAGTTTTGGACAACGTTCTCTGATCCATGGAGTTTTCATTATCTGATGTAGACTCTAAAGCTGTCATACCCACTTGTCTGTCAGTTTGTCCTAGAGTGATGGCTTGTGTGTTGCTGTGATGCTGGAAGCTATGTCACCGGTATTTTCAAGTACCACCATCGTCACTCAAAGTGAACAGCTTTCCACAGAACTTCAAGACCTAAGCACAAGATGGAGAAGGATTGCAGAGAACAACAGAACATTGTCAGATATGGAAAACATTGTAAATGACAATAGAAACTTATCAGATGTAGTGCCAAAATTAGACTAGACTTCCCATAGACAGGAGGATACTGAAAATATGATTGATGAGGAACTGCTTCCTCAAAGTAAAGTCAACCATAATGACATGGATGGAGTAAACGCCTTAGGAGTAAAGCCATTGGTCTTTCATTTGCTAATGGGACATGAATCACACTTTGGATCTGATGTAGTTTCAATATTTTCTGGATTTCGTTAGTTTGTTAGTTTTAATTGGAGTGTATCTCTGTTGTATTTTGTCATTGCAAGTAGCTTCTTGAGTCTTTGTTATTTTTTTTCTGGCTTTCAGTATATGAAACTCAGTAATGTTGAATCTATAGAGAGAACAAGGAGAATAGGGCTCCTGAGGGGGACCAGAGGAGAGATCAGCCCGTGTAAAGAGGAAGTCAAGAAGAAGAAAATGCTTTGAAAGTGATCATGATAGCACAAGAATGCTTGATGTGATTGAACGATGGGAAAATATGAATCTGTAAAAGTCCCCAATAAAATGGCTTTGGAAAAGAAATGAGAAGAAGCAGCGACAGTTAACAGTTAATAATCAAAATATGGAAGGAAGAAAGTTTGAATTCAGGAAAGTTGGAAGTTGTCAAAAATTAAATATAGCACATAAATATCAATACTTCAGGTGTTAGTGAGCTGAAATTGATTGATATAGCTAATTTGAAGCAAAAGTTAATATGGTTTACTATGTGGAGAAAGAGATTTAAGAGGAATTGTGTCATATTTATCATCAAAAAGGACATTTCAAGATCTATCTTGAAGTACAATGCTGTCAGTAATACAAAGATCAGTAAATATAAATATTATTCAAAGTTATGCACTCACAAGGAAACTCATGATGCAGAAACTGAGATATTCTACCAACTTCTTAGTCTGGAAGTGATCACGCATACAATTCAGATGTACTGATAATTATTATTATCCAAAAGTTTATAATCTGAAAAGTGGAAGCACAGATGAAAGAATGGTAGTTGGACAAGATGGTCTTGATGACATGATAGAATTTTTCAAAACCAGTGACTTCTTCACTGCCAAATCCTATGAAAGTTGAATTAACAAGTAGACTTCACCATATGAAACATAAATTAAAAAAACTGACTACCTCTGTGGGAAGAGAAAGTCAAGAAGCTCACTATTCAGGCCAGGAAATGACTGACAAATGACTGACATATGACCATCAATTGCTCATACGTAAGTTCAAGTTGAAGTTGAAGAAAATTAAAGAATATGCACAAGAAAGAACAAAGCATGACCTTGAGTGCATCCCACCTGAATTTGGAGAACATCTCAACAAACACCTTTGACACTTTGAAAACTGATAACAGAATGGGATAACATTATATTTAAAAAGGCAAAAGATCTATAGAAAGAAAGTAAAGAGGGCTGAGCCCCAGTGGCGTAGTGGTTGTGCACGGGACTGCAGCCCACTGGGATGGAGGTTCAATTCCAACTCCTAGGAGCAAAGGCTGGGCCTCCTACTCCTACCACCTGAGGGCAGTGATGCCTAAAAAAAAAAAAAAGAAAAGAAAAAAGAAAAAAAAAGAAAGGAAAGAATGAAACAACAAAAGTGAACATCAGAAGGCACTTTGAAACTTGCTCTTAATCAAAGAGTAGCTAAGGCAAAAGGGGGAAGAAACAATGAATTCAAAGGGGTAAAGAGAAAATGTTAAAGGGTAGCTTATGAAGATAGAGTAAAACATCACAGTGAAATATTCAGAGATTGGTGTTAGAAAACCAAAAGGAAAGGACATACCATACCTCAAATCACAAGACATCAAGAGAAATTCAAGCCTTGATTTGCAATCTTGAAAGAGTCTATGGGGAAAATATTGAATATTGCAGAAACTATACAAAGAAGATAAGAAGAATACACACAGTCACCCTACCAAAAAGAAATAGTCAGCATTCCACCACTTCAAAAGGTAGTATGATGCTGTAGAAAGATAGAAACAATGATGCTGTAGGAAGAAGTTCAAGGTGCATTGAAATCAATAGCCCCAAACCAAATGAAATGCTTCAAAAAAGGGATCGAGTACTTTGCTAAGCAATTTAGATGAGAGCTAACTGGCCAACTGACTGAAATGGTTCCCTACAGAAAAGGTGATCCTCATATAATGCTGAAATTATATACTGTAAATCAAGAAATGTGTGCACCAGGCTGTGTCTTCTCACCAAATTTATCCAAACTGCATGTTTACAAAATCATCCAAGAAGTTGGACTATGTGAAAAGGAATCCAGCATCAAGTTTGCAGGAAGTCTTATTAAGAACTTGCAATACGCAGATGATACAACCCTGCTTGCCGAAAGTGTGGAGGACTTGAAGCACTTGATGATGAACATCATAAATTATAGCCTTTAGTGTTGTTCATAACTCAATATCACTAAGACCAAAATGCCCATAACTGTACCAATAGATAACACCACGAACAATGGGAAAAAGTTTAAAGTTGTCAAAATATGTGTTCTTCTTTGGATCTGCAATCAATACTTTGGAAGCAGTTATGAGATGAAGGAAAGCATTGCATGGGGTAAATCTGCTGCACAAGCCCTCTGAAATGTGTTGAAAAGCAATGATGCTACTTTAAGGATTAAAGTGCACCTGATGCAACCTATAGTATTTTCAGGCCTCTGTATGTTAAGTTGGGCATGTAATAAGAAATTCAGATAGAAAATCAATGTATTTGAACTATAGTGCAGGTGAAAAATATCAAAAGAATCATGAAGTGACAAATAACCACAGTGCTGTTTAGACACATGGGTGGTGAAACTTCATCTCACACACTTCGGGCGTGTTGTCAGGAGAGACCACTCCCTGAAGAAGAACATCATACTTGGTAAGGTAGAGAGGTCAGTGGAAAAAAAAAAAAAAAGACCCCGGAGAGGATGGAGCGACACAGTGGTTGCAAGAAATTGCTCGAGCGTTGCAATGACCTTGAGAGTATGAATCAGAACCACCTGCATGGCAACTAACACCATTCCAGCTTCTGATATTTGCAGATGCTTCTTCTCATTTTGAGCTAGTCTTGATTGGCAAGTGAAGGTCTTCAATGCTGTATTTCATTCATATCAATATGGTCCATTCTTCATTGAGAAGGTAACACTTTCTCTGTCATATTTTATTGTTTTCTGACCTGAGGTGCTCACCTTATATTTTTATATTTGATAATGTTCCCCAACTATTCATAAGGGTTCCAGCAGCTAACTCTTCAGGTGAAGACAGCCTATTCCTTCTTTTAGGCTTTTTTTCTTTGTCTGCACGCTCAACAAAAACCTATTCATCTTGAATGACCCTGCTTAGGTTTGGAATAACAGTGACATTATTTCCAGCATCCCAATAACTTGCAAGACACAAATGTATGAAAAAGTGACAGTTAAGTAGTATATTCATTAACACAGCAAAAGAAAAATACCCCAAACAAACTAATTTCTGTCAGGTGAATTTCAAATCACAGTAACCACATAGGGCAGATTTGAAGTACCCTCGTGGCCTTCAAAGCTGTGACTTACATGAGGGTGGACTTACACATCTTTCTCCCAGCGAGATGATGAGAAGCGGGTTGGTTTGAACGACCCATTTTTTTCAATGAGCAGCTAAGAGCAATAAACATGCCATCAAGATTGTCTTTCATGGTAGGATATATATATATATATATATATATATATATATATATATATATATGTATAAGAGCTAGAAATTAAGCACATGCTTTGGTGGGACACGGCTCAATCTATCATGGAACTTCTGGATCACAACAGGTTCCCAGACTCATTGTTGGTACTCCAGAATCTTTGTGGGGTCAGTTTTGTTGAACCTTTTTAAGATGACATTCTCCCTGCTGACTTGGTTTCAATTGAACGTCTGCGTTTATCACAACCTTGGTAATGGTGCATGACTTGCTGCTCACTTTCAGGGGAAATTTTGGATTGTTTTAGCTCCTGTAGAGAGGGCAAGCTTTGGGAATTGAATCCCATTCAAGCATCAGAAGAAGGAACTGACATGCTAATGAGTTTATGTGTTTGGAGGGAAGTTACGGCCAATGTTTTCAGCAGCCAGGTGGAAGAGCCTCCTTGCAAATGGATAGAAGAGCAGTGGCAACTTGCTTGGGAGACAGTCAAGGTGTCATTAATTAATGACATCCTATTTCCTCCCGTAGAACTGTGGCATTTCGAGGCAGACAGAAGGGCATTTAATTTTCGTCTCAAATTCCACCTAAGTGACCTTGTGGAAATTACTGAAATCTTCAGTATTCTCTTCATTGGTAAAGTAATGATAGTTATGTCCTCCCAAGAGGGTTGTTGTGAGGAATAGCATGTAGTGTATCGATTACTGGTGACCAGTTCCTTATCAAGAGAGACCAGTCCCTGACACAAGCCATCGTGTTTATTAACATAGATTTTGTTAGGTGTTATCAAGTATGTTCTGATTTATAGTAACGCTTTTTTACAAAAGAATGAGACACTGCTTATTCCTGTGCCATCTTCATTGATTCTTACATTTGAGGTCATGGTTATGGTGCCGGTGTCAATTCATCTTGTG